>CAXHSM010000063.1:0-25000 GCA_964019185.1 Maratus speculifer | reverse complement strand
AAAGTCAAAAATCAATTAAATAATTATATCAAATTGATATATTTTAACACATGGTTAATTATGCGATTGATCTATAGTTTCATCTGTTTAAGCTCTTTCTTTCCAATGTACCGTTTTCGTTATTTTATTTTTAAACCAAATATTCGTTGCATAAATCTAAACAATTTACTTCAATTGTATCATATTAATGTACAGAACGACATTTTTTCTGATCTTGGTATGCCTAATGAATAATCTAACTAAATTTAATAAAACAATAATTTTATTTCAACTTTTTTTTTTTTTTTTTTTTACAATTTTAATGTGGTATAGTTCGACAGATCCAAGTGATGGACGACATAAACGCCGTAACTACTGTATAATATCCCTTTTATAAGAAAAAAAAAGTATTTTTTATTTAATTAAAAATTCGAAGTTTAATGAAGTAATTATTTTATTTTTAATTACTTGAAACGCAATTAATTATAGATTTGGTTTTGTTGTTAAGTATTCATTTTAACTTAATTATTATTATTATTAAGTACATTTTTGAATACGTCGTTTTAATCATATTTTTTTAATCAAAGATTCGCTGTATAAACCTATTCACTTTACTCTATTTTTAACATTTTAATGTACTGAAAGCATTTTTTAAATTTTATGTTAAAAAAGTGATATACCGAGATAAATGATGATCTAATGCAGTGTAGTGCATAATATCCCCTCCCCCCCCCCCCCCCCCCCCACACACACACATCCTCCTCTTCAAAAAAGATTGTTTTTATTATTTATTTAAGAGAAAAGTCGAGATTTAATAAAATAATTATTTCAATTTCGTTTACTTTAAACACAATTATGACTTAAATTCCGCCGTTAATGATTTCTTTTGCATGCACTTTTAGGTAGCTTTCATTACAAAAAGTAAAAAGCTACCTATTGCAGCCGTCCGGAGGAAAGCACTTCCAGAAAATTTTGGTACATTTTCACCGATCATGACCCCCAGACCCCAAAACAACCCTCCGTTCAAATGTTGACATATATATATATATATATATATATATATATATATATATATATATATATATATATATATATATATATATATATATATATATATATATATATATATATTGCCATTGATTATTGGACACTTGCGATTTTAGACATTTTGTTAAATATCTAGAAAAATACAAGAGGAATCATCTCGAAACTCTTAGTGTATAAATATAATAGTATAAGTCATACATCTCCGTGAAGATTTTTTCCCGAAACTCCATAGGAGACCGTCAACAAATTAAAAAAAATGAATATCTTTTGAATAACCCTGTCAAAACTAATGTAGCAAAAGCGCTCAAACTCTAGATTATGATTGAATGCCTTATTGTAATACACTGTGTTTATTTTAATTCAAATAGCATGCATACTCGCAGAGTAATTAAGGTTTTTATAAAAATGGTCCCAAATTTTTCAAAGTTTTTTCCTTATAATTTTCAGAGTTCTTAATATAAAATAATATTTTTTTCAGAAAATATGACAAACAACATTGCACACAATACTCTGTAATCAGAATTAAAAAATAATGAAAATTGTATACAAAATGAGTTGGTTTACTAAATAATTTTTTACTGCGCATGCGTCAATGATATCAAAATTTCATTTGCATATTATGTTAGCTAAATGTATAGAGCAACTTTTGTGAAAGTCACAAAATCATAACTTGAAAATTCTCAAAATGAAGCAAAAACAAGAGGGGTTGTATCCATATATTCATTGATTAGTGTCAACGTAGAATACAGAATACGGGATGTACTACTACATTTAGATAAAATCCCTCATTTTTTTGTTTCATTTTGGAAACAACTGATTTTGTCCTTTTTCTATAGACGATTACTTTCAGAATTTCCAAGCTATGATTTTGAGACTTTTACAAAAGTTGCTCTATACATTTAGCTAACATAATATGCAAATGAAATTTTGATATCTTTGACGCATGCGCAGTAAAAAATTATTTAGTAAACCTACTCATTTTTCATACAATTTTTATTATTTTTAAATTCTGATTACAGGGTACTGTGTACAATGTTGTTTGTCATATTTTCTGAAAAAAATATTATTTTATATTAAGAACTCTGAAAATTATAAGGGAAAAACTTGGAAAAATTTGGGACCATTTTTATAAAAACCTTAATTACTCTGCGAGTATGCATGCTATTTGCATAAAAATGAACACAGTATATTACAATAAGGCATTCAATCATAATCTAGAGTTTGAGCGCTTTTGCTGCATTAGTTTTGACAGGGTTATTCAAAAGATATTCATTCTTTTTTAATTTGTTGGCGGTCCCCAATGAAGTTTCGGTAAAAGATCTTCACGGAAATGTATGACGTATACTATTATATTTATGCACTAAGAGTTTCGAGATGATTCCTCATGTATTTGTCTAGATATTTAGTAAAATGTCTAAAATCGCAAGTGTCCAATAATCAATGGCAATATAGTGTATATATATATATATATAACCATACACACACACACATATATATATATATATATATATATATATATATATATATATATATATATATATATATATATATATCATTTTTGTCATGCGATAACTATCGTATTTATGAACCGATTTGAATGAAACTTGGTATGTACATGGTACATACAACTGTCTTGACCGAGTTCGTTAGCCAGCATCATTCGCCATCTTGTTTCAAAATGGCGGCCATTTATTTTTTTTTTTTAATTTAAAATTTAAAATTAAATGAGAAAAAATTAAAAGTTGAAAAATATTTTTCTTTTATGTGTTAGAACTTAAAACAACGCTTCCGGAACAATTTTTATTTTGTCTATATCTTAAAAATGATTGAGTTATAGCACTTTGAATTTTTCTTATGGTTGAAATTTTGAAGCGATCTGATTTTTGTCACGTGATAACACGCGTATTTATGAATCTATTTGAATGAAACTTGGTATGTACATAGTAAATACAAGTGTCTCGACCGAGTTCGTTAGCCAGCATCATCCGTAATCTTGTTTCAAAATGGCGGCCATTTTTTTTAATTTAAAATTTAAAATTAAATGTGAAAAAATTAAAAGTTGAAAAATATTTTCCTTTTATGTGTTAGAACTTCAAACAACGATTCCAAAACCCTTTTAATTTTGTCTATATCTTAAAAAATGATTGAGTTATAGCACTTTGAAGTTTTCTTATGGTTGACATTTTGAAACGATCTGATTTTTGTCACGTGAAAATAAGCATATTTATGAATCGATTTGGATATTACTTGGTGAGTACATAGTAAGTAATGAGGCCTTGACCGAGTTCGTTAGCCAGTTCCATTTGCCATCTTTTTTCAAAATGGTGGCCATTTAATTTTTTTTAATTTAAAATTTAAAATTAGGTACAAAAAAGTGATAAATTGAAAAAGATTCTTCTTTTATGCATTTAAACTTGATACAAAGATTCCAGAACATTTTTTGTTTCGTCTGTATCTTAAAAAATGGCTGAGTTACAGCACTTTTAATTTCTAGTGTTGCTCACATTTTAAAATTATCTGATTTTTGTCACGTGATAACACGCGTATTTATAAACCGATTTCGATGAAACTTGTTGCGTACATAGTAAATACCGATGTCTGGACCGAGTTCGTTTGCCAGTTCCATCCGCCATCTTGTTTTAAAATGACGGAATATTATTTTTTTAAATTAAATTTTAAAATTAGTAAGTGCAAAAAATAAGAAATTGAAAAAGATTTTTCTTTTGTGTGTTTGACCCTCATACAAAGATTCCAGGGCATTTTTTGTTTCATCTATATCTTAAAAAATGGCTGAGTTATAGCACTTTCAATTTCCAGTGTGGTTAATGTTTTTAAACTGTCTGAAATTTATCACGCGATAATACGCATATTTATAAGCTGATTTGGATATAACTCCGTGTGTACATAGTACATATCAATATCTTGACCGAGTTCATTGTCCAACTTCATCCGCCATCTTGTTTTAAAATGGCGACCATTTAAGTTTGTCAAAAATCTTTTAAATGTATAATGATGTACAAACAAAAAATTTTAAATTGAAAAAAGGTTTTTTTTTAAGTATTTATCTTAATAATTAATTCCGGAGTATTTTTTGCTTTGTCTTTATCTTAAAAAACGCCTGAGATATAGCAGCTTGAATTTCTATTGTAGATGACATTTAAAAAAAATCAATTTGCCCGGGACAGCACTCGTATATATTAATCGATTTCGATATGAATGGCATGTGCACATGAATTAAGATTTCGGCCAAGTTCATTGGTTTGTTTTATTCATCATGTTGCTTTGAAATGGAATACACTTCATGATATCGTGGAATTCGACGACTCTCTAAATCGCTGAAAATGAAACCTGGTTGAATAAAATAAAACTAATTTCTAAATATTCCTATTAATATTCAGTTTTGACAAAAACTAGCATTCAATCTTATAAAATCGTGTTCCACTAATTTGAGTTTCGTATGTTTGAATAATATAACTTAATTTAAAATAAATAAATAAATATATGAAAGCTACCTCTTCCTCCCGGCATTGCCGGAAGGACTTTTCCATTAGATGCGCTTTTTTTTATATCTAGCATTTTTTATATAAATTTTTTAACCAAAGCTTCACTGTATGGTTATAACCACTTTTCTCTATTTATGTCATTTAAACGCATTACTCTATATTATTTATATATGAATATAATTTTTTACTTCATTTGGTATGGTAAAGAGCGATATATATCTAAATGATTGACGTTAGAATGGAGACTAATGTATGGCATTTTCTCCCGAAGAAAAAAAAAACATATATTATTATATGTTATAAAATAATATAACATATAATAATATATGTTATATTATTTTATAACATATATTAATAATGTATGTTATAAAATAATTTAACATATAATATAACATATTATATGTTATATTATAATAACATATAATATAACATATAATATGTTATTATATGTTATATTATATGTATATGATATAATGTATATAATATATTACACTGTTATGAAAAAAGTCGATCACTAATAAAAAAAAATTATTTAATATTATTAATTTTTAATCGTTTTTGAAGACGATATTATACATTACTCTCCATTACATCGTCATTTATTTCGATGTATCGCTCTTTAACATAAAAAGGAAAAATGCTTTTTATATATTAAAATGGCACAAATAGTTCATAATGGTACAAAGTGTATATGTTTATACAGCGAACCTTTAGTTAAAAAAATATGAAAAGGACAACGTATTCAAAAGTGTACTTTCAAACACGAATTCTATTAATTTAATTCAATGTTTAGTAATTCCTGTGTTTTACATATTTCCACCTAAATACACTCTTTTAATACACCACTTTTTTTTTTTTTATTAATTTATAACCAAAGATTCTTTGTACGAACATGAACACTTTACACTATTTGTATCTTTTCAATATACTGCACGGCATATTTTGCGATCTTGGTATGGTAAAATATACCTACTACAGCCCCTTGCTGTTGTACCCCATTGGGAGCCATTTGGCGGGATGGGCGGTTGTGTAGCAGTTATAGTGCTATTACATGGATGACAGAGGGTCGAAAAATAGCTTTTCCGTGGTCCCCAAGCTGTCACACAGGGAAAACTGATTTTGACTCGACCGCACATTTGCTGTACTCCGTATACCTATGTACTGTGTGCATTTTATCCCACAGGGCAATGTGACAGTGATTGCGGGGTTACACTGGGCGCCATATTTGGTCAGTTTGTTTCTAAAAAGTATTAAATGTTTAAAGGAATTAAAATTAAAAGTTTTTTAGAAAAAGGTAAAGGTGGGGAGTCTGGTGGTTGAATATATAGCAGTGCATATAAAGAGGAGGGGATGTGATAAATTTTTGGAAAATATTTTGTTTTGTATTTAATCTTTCATTTAAAAAAATGTGAATATTATTCAGAAACGTAAAAGTAAGTAACAATCCAGGTTAGCATACATGTGAAATCATGCATATGAAGAATGTTGAAGTATTTGAAAATACTGAAAATCAGAGATCCCAAAAGAAAAAGAAAGAAAAGGCAAAATTTAGCGAATCCGAAAATTTCTGAGTTTTGATATAAGTAATGGCTGTAATGCTTCCATGAAATTAATAATAAACTCATGAAAACAAAACGATATCTATGTAAAATTTAATTACTTCTTAAATGTAAAACAACAGTAGCAATATTTTATTAATTTCTATGGTAATTTGAAAATTTTATGAAGAATAAAGTATGTACTGTATTTAAATAAAAATTTTGCATTAATAAAAATACGATTTATCTATGCTAATATTAAAAAAAAAAAAAAAAAAGCTTAGATGAATACAAGCACTAGATATAGAGCCTTTATTTAGCCAATTAGTATGTAAAAGATTTTCACATAGCCATAATGTTAATGAATGAACTCCCAAACATGATTATTGAAATTATTTTCCTTTTCTAAAAACATTTTAATTTTTCTAACGTCTTGTTATGCGCAATTATAATCTCAAGACGTCAGGGCTTTTTTTTTTTTTTTTTTTTTTTTTTTTTTTTTTTTTCTGTCGCATACGGAATTTTGGTTCAAAACGCCAATCTTGTTAAATCGGTCTAATTGCACAGTTTTTAAACGCTAGAAATGACGGAGATTTTTGTAAAGTTTTATAAAAATATTTATCACCAGAATTTTGATTTAGAATAGTTTAACTTTTATACTTAACGTTTTCTTCTTTATCTCTTTTAAAATTATTTTATAATGAAATTTCTTGTTTGAACAAAAATGTATTCATATGATATAGCTGTCAAAATGACCGTTCGCGACTGTTCTAGTGTTAAAATATTTTTACAAAAATTCACATATAAATAAGGATAAAAAATTCGTCATGGTTTGTTTTCATAGCTATTTGTATCTATAACATTTGTCAACAAATGTAACATTCTGAGGCTGCAATCGCACCAACCTCTAAAAAAACGCCAAGGCTTTTATACTGGAATAATATTGTAATATGTTTTTGAAGGTTCTACAAAATGTTTAGAGTAGATTGTTTAAATGTACACTACCAAAATCATAACTATAATCAGAAAAATTAGAAGAACTTAAAGGTGGACAACTGTCCCCAAATTACCCTATGTAATTAACTAGTATTACATGCAAAGTAAACAACGAAAATATTAGAATTATAATTGAAATAAAACTTATTAAATTTCGTTTTGTAGTATGCATTATAGATAAATAAAAAATATTTTTAAAAACACCGAGCGTTCCTGTAATTGTGAAGCAACGTATCGCATTACTTCACAGATAAGCAGTATTTCATAATTTAGCGTTTAAACTATGAATTGAATTAACTTATTTAACTAACTTGTAAGCTATTAAACTTGGAATTAATTAAAACAACTACAAATTAAAATTTCAGACTTTCTGAGAAAACATATTAAATTAATAATTTATTGACTATAGTTAAGTCAATAGTTAAATGAATAGTTTAATTTGATAATATCTTTAATTTAAAATGACAAATGAATTAGCAGTAAATATTTAAATTATACCGTACATGCCATAAAAATTGCATCACTTAAATCAATTGTTAAACTAATAAATTATTTTGAAAACATTAAAATTTTAAACAGGATTAACTAATTAACAGCAATATTATTCTACCTTTATAAGAATACATAGAAAATTTTACAATTGCGTCATGAAACTTTAATTAAGCATATTTAAATCAGAACCAACTATTTAAATGTTTGGATAAAATTTGATTGCGAATTTTTTTTTTTTTTAAGATCTTTTCTCAAATTTTTTAATGACGCATTAAAAATTATTGTATAAAATAATATAAATAAATAATAAATATAAATAAATAGTCTCTGAAAAAAATAAATTACTAATTTAATATCTTTTGATATTATTGACAGAAACCATCTGATAAGTAAAATACCAATATTTATTACACGACATATTTTACATCGAAATTAAACTGCATGTCATATCAGTTGTAAAATTTGAATTAAGCTTAGATAAGTTATTCCCTAAAGTTTATAAAATAATAATTGAATAAATGTAATACAGAATTTTTTTAGTCTAAAAATACATTTCATTGTACATTAAAATTAAAATTATCATGTCAAAATGAACGGTTAAAGTATCAAAGATTCCCCTCCCCCCTCCTAGGCTATTTTTGTCGCTAAGGTAATAGATTCTAATAATCTTTAACCAATCAACAAACCTAATTTAATTAAAATACTTTTATATTTTTCGTAAAAACCAATAAATAAAATATTTCAACAATATGTGTCGCAAAGTAAACTTTGCGTATTTATTAACTTCATTCAAACATATTGGAATTTAAAAAGCAAAAACTGTCGAATAATGTAAGAAGATTTTCTGAGGCCTAAATTTTTCAAGCTAACAGATCGGTTAGCATATAATAAATTAAGCTTAATGTATTTTGTATACCTTTCTATAAATGCACATTTTTTTTTTTTTTTTTTTTTTTTTTTTTTTGTATTTATTAACTTCATTCAAATATATTGGAATTTAAAAAGCAAAAACCGTCGAATAATGTAAGAAGATTTTCTGAGGCCTAAATTTTCCAAGCAAACGGATCGGTTAATATATAATAAATTAAGCTTAATGTATTTCGTATACCTTTCTATAAATGCACACTTTTTTGTATTTATTAACTTCATTCAAATATATTAAAATTTAAAAAGCAAAAACCGTCGAATAATGTAAGAAGATTTCCAGAGGCCTAAATTTTTCAAGCAAACAGATCGGTTAGTATATAATAAATTAAGCTTAATGTCCTTTGTATATCTTGTTATAAATGCACACATTTTTTTTTATAAATTCACACATTTTTTGCATTTATTAACTTTATTTAAATATATTGGAATTTAAAGAGCGAAAACCGTCGAATAATGTAAAAAGAATTCCTGAGACCAAAATTTTTCAAGCGAACTTGGTCTGCTCGCGGATCGAATAGTAGATAATAAATTAAACTTAATATTATTTATGTAGCTTACTATAAATGCCTACAATTTTCGTATTTATTAACTTCATTGAAATATATTGGCATTTGAAAAGAAATGTTCGTAACATAATGTAAGAACATTTCAAAAAAAAAAAAAAAAAGTACTTTTTTTTCGAAAAACATCCATTTTTCCGCAAAAAAATATACTTAATGAAACTAATCAATGACATAATTTGATAAAGAGATTAAAAAATAATTAAGTAGAAACTTTCGGCAGTGAACGAATATCTTTTAATGGATGCTAAATTAAACAATAATACTAAAAGTAATATAATAATAATAGTAATAATAATATCTAATAAATAACCTAAATCAAAAATTAAGAGAACAGCAACTTGAAAAAAATTCACCCTATATAGCATTGAAAATGAAGAAAATTAAATATAAAAGCAGTCTAATTTTTATTTATTTATTTATTTATTTTTTAACTGTAAATAAAACTGTCATTCTATTTTACAAAAATTAAGCCAAATGCAATTATATAATTAAAAGTTTAAACTGAATCTATTCGAAAAATTTTGGCCATGAAAAAATACATTTAAATTAACCTTTTTGCCTGAAAAAATTAAATTGACACCAAAATCAATTATTTAATTTAATAATGTTAATTTAATCTGAAAACTAATTAGAAGCAACTGTTACAAAATATATTTTGCATGACATGAAATTTTGCATCATAAATTGCGACGAAAAATTTTAATTAAGCATTGCTTAATTTAGTACATACAGTTTATATGATAATTTGATGTTATTTTATTCAAACATTTTTCTCTTAAGAAAATATATTAAAAAACATACTAAAAATTAAAGAGATTACGATAACTAAAATGATGAAGATATCAATGTATCAAAACCAAAATTTCAGATTTAGTTATAATCTTTTAAGATTATTTTTATAAATTATTAAATAAAATAAGCTGTATTATGCTTACATCAAATTGTGTAAAAGCAACATATAAAAAAATATATTCACGCAAAATATTGTTATTAAAACCTATTTTCATTTAAAATACAAAAATCATCAAGCAATATTATTTTAACAAATATCGAAAGAATTATTTTTCAACGAAAAATTTTTATTTCCATGAAAGAAATGACTTAACGAAACATACCAATAACATAATCTTATAAACAAATAAACAAACGATAAAAATTAAGATGTCTTGGCAGCAAACAAATATTCTTTAATCAATCCCAAATCTCCAAAAAATATGCAACAAATTCCTCAAAATCACCCGTAATCTATTAGTATCAAATTCAAGATTCTAATCACCAGAAAACAATTTCTCGCAAAAATCTGGAGAAACAATTGAAGATTAAAATGGAGATTAAAGGAGAAGAGAGTTGAATTTGGGTCAGAAGATTATGAGAGATCAGCGTCCGCCGTTGCCGAGGCAACCAAAGTCGGTTGCCATCCTCGGAGAGTTAATCATCGAAATAATTTCGGAGTGACCAGAATTCATGGACGAGCAGGTAAACATTGGAAAGACTTAGAAGACAGCTCCTGGCTCTGCGGTGCTTTAATTAATGTAGCGTCCCAGATTTTACGTTTCAGTTTGTAATTAAAAGATGCGATTGAATTTGGATGTAGAATGATTCGAAAAGGAAGTTAAATTTAATATAATTTTCTTATCTTTGGAAAAGAAAGGAATAGATTGCTTTTTTCGAAGTGGTTTATTTAAGATTATGCTGATTGTGTTATGGATTTTATAAATACTGTTAAAATTATAATGAAATATTTTTTGATTATATTGCCATATAATTGGCTTGAAGGTTCATAAAAAGATTTGTGATTTCTGGTTTGGTAATTAGCTAATTTAATAAATACAAAAGCTAATAATTTAATTGTACTTAATTTTACAATTTATATTAAAATTCTTTTTCCTTTTGATAAAACGGCAGATAAAAAAATGTGTAGTAAATTAAAACTGTTACTTAATATTTAAATGCCCACTTGTTTATTTTAAATTTGTACATTTTTAGCTTTTAGTTTACCAGAGTATACCGCTCTAATTTCTTATACATAGTATAAATATCATTTTTTTAATTATTAAGCATTTAAAAGAAAATATTTTTGTACGACTATAAATATTTTATTGTGTTGCTATGAAAAAAGAAAAAAAAACTTAGTTAAAGCACAAAAACACTTATTTTATTTTCTCATTACATTTTCTCTATTTCTTTAAGAAGTCTAGATTGTTGGGAAATTATCACCGATATTTCACAACGTTTTAGTTGTTAGTAAATCAATTTATATATGCATTTAATACGTTACTTTTTAAAAGGTAAAAATAAATCTTGGCCACAAGTTTTTTTGACCTAAATACTGGGATGATGGGACATATAATAAACGGGATTTATACTAAACATCCAGTCACTGTAACAAAAGAATACGGACTTTGTCTCCAATTCTTGGTTTTATTTTTATATAACATACGTTTGATTATACTTTAAAGAAGACATAAAATCGATAGATATACAACTAATGTTAGACACTGTAAAAAAAAAAATAAAATAAAATAAAAAAATAAAAAAAAATAAAATAAAATAAAATAAAGTTACTCAGCTTTTTTTAGGATACTGGGATTCCTAGACCTTTTCATGCAGCTACAATAGCAAAAATTCATGTTGCAGATTATGTTACATTAATTTTTCCTGTTACCGTTACATGAAAAGTTCTACGAATCCTAGTTTCCTAGAAAAATTTTAGTAAGTTTACAGAATTTTTTTTTTACAGTATTGATGTAAAAAAAAAAAAATCGATGAGATAATAAAAGCAACTACACTATAAAAAAAATCTACAAAGCTGCCAAAAAAATTTCTAGGAAACTGAGATTCCGAGAATTTTTCATGTAGTGGTAGCAAAAAAATTCATGTAAGAGATTTTGCATCATAAATCAAAAAATCTGTTAAGTTACTGAGAATCTTTAAGGAAACAATCATCGACTTGAAATTTTCATGTAACTACAACCCGAGATACGAATAAAATGTTAGTAAAATTACTGTAGTTTTAGTAGATTGATTTGTAAATCTACAAATTTCTGTAGATTTACAAAAACTAGTTTCGTATATTTACATCTTTATTTTTTCTACAGTGTGCAGATTAAATTTTAGTTCGCATACATATTTCTGTAACTTTACATCTGTAAGAATTACATTTTTTTAATCGTTTAATTATTTTAATGTCTCATAATTTAACTTTAAAGTGCCTTAAGTTTAAAGAATTTTAAGTTTGCAAGACTATATATCTTTCAAAAAAAGAAAAAAATTATCCATATTTTTTACATATTGTAAATAATTTATGTACCGTTAATCAATAAAATTTTGTGACAGCATACTGCTTCCAAATTTATAGAGTAATTTAACTAATATAATTATGTAATTTAAACTGATATAACTGGTGTAATATAACTAGTGTAACATAACACCATTTATATCGGTTAAATTACTCCATAAAAAGGAGGTAGCAAGGCTGTCACCCATTTTGTGGAGTAACATTACACACACACACACGCACACATATATATATGTGTGTGTATAGATTACAATGAGTGGAAGATTGTATCTAGAAATCTCTGTAAAAGCATCAAATTTAAGTAGCAGTGTATCATTATATAGTGTTAATTATTTTTTCTATTACGTTAAGTGTTTAGATGTGTGTGCCATTGCGTGTTAGGAAGTATTTTTTTTTTTCTGTCATTATTCACCCTTTGCAAATCTTTACGTATTACATTTTATTCGAAAGATGTGGGAAAATCTATATTTCTTTGTGGAAATTCTGCTTATAACTTTATATTTTGTCTATTTAAATTAATTAAAGTTGGAAGATGCACAAGCGATAGATAAGAAGAAAATTGAAGATAGAAATACGGAAAATGGAATTTTAACTATTCTCAAAAATATTACAAAATCTAAGATGGCTTATCCACAAATTCCAATATGAAATACAGAATCTTCAATTATCTTTTCATCTACCGCTAATATAGATTAAAATCCTATTTAACATAAACATACAGAAATAAAGCTATAAGCAAAATTTTAACAAAGAAGTATATTTCCTATATTTTTCGAATCATTATAATATAAATTAATTTGTACACTTATAGAAATAATTCAAGAGTCAATTGAATTTATCCTCTAAATAGCAGAAGTTTTCGTTTGTTCAACAGTAACTGCTAAATATATTAACTATTATTTTCATTTAAATGAATAGATTTTTTTTAATAAAGCGTGGTGACTATCATCAAACTGTTTTATTAAAGATCACCAAACATTGCATAATAAGAATTTGTGATTTTACTTTATGTGTGCATATGATGTATTTATTTTATGTAACAATATCATCAATTTAAGTATTAATGCAATGTTTTTGTTCAATTTCAGTAATTCATTAGAGAAACTTAACTTGTTTCTGCTTACTTTTTTTTTTTTTTTTTTTTTTTTTTTTTTTTTTTTTTTTGATACACTGAAAAAAAGTCTCAAATTGACAGTAACAAACTGTCACTAGTGACGCCAGTGGAAAAATATTGAACTTAATCAAAATATTTATAATTCATCATTAAAAAAGTTATTTTCTTCTAAAAATATCGATTTTTTTTTCTGTCGTAATTACAAAATTCAATTTTTTTTCCAGTAAAAAATAATTTTTCTTTAAAACTTTTTTTTTTTTTCCCCTGCTATACACTTTGTCAGACAATGTTTCCTTTTTAATATTTTGGCATTATACATTTCTCAATAAATATGAGATAGACTTGTACTTATTCAAATAGCATAGACAAGCGATAAGTTTTTATCTTTTGACAATACATACTTCCGTTTTCATATTCTAAATAAATCGGAGATAATATTACCGCTACACATTTTTTCAATGCTTTGGTATTTCGGAGTTACGGTTCAGGCATTTGATGATTCCCTGATATCAAAATTTCGATTAAATTTTTGCAGCAATCTACATTTTATTTTGCAATAGATAAATATGAATACCGACAAAGCGAAAAGATAAATAGGATAAATAAAAAAAATGAAAAATGAAAAGCTTTATAAGGCTTGTGAAATGTTATGCAGCTACTTGTTTTTTAAATGAATTTTGTATTTCTGAATTTTTAAAATAATTTTCCATGTAATTAATAACATAGTAATGAGATTTTTTTATTAATTAATAATCTTCTAATTATCTAGTGTAACAGGAATTCAGTAGAACAGTTAATAAAAAATGTTATGATAACATTATTATATCAATCATTAATCTTGAAAATATTTTTGAACTTTTACTAATAAATTTGATTTATAACTAGATTTCAGCTATCACAGTTACTAAAATAAAAAATTTAAGATATGCATAAACATTTATCTATGACAATTAGAATGCATCTTTAGAAATTTTAAGCGAACAACTTTAAAATTTCAGAAAGTTGAAAAATAATTTAAAAAAAAAATATTATTCACAAGACATCTTTCTTGATAAAAGCTTGTTTTTTTACAATCCTGTTATTATTGACTAAGAACACGCTGCCGTTCGCTATTGTTTTTTAGGTTATTTACAATAATGTTATATGAAATAAAAGAAAATATCTTTACATAAAATTAATAAATACGTGATTTTTATTCCACAATAAATTTACAAGGATAACCAACAGACTTTCATCTCACTGATTGCATTCCGCTTATACTTTATTTTGAAAATTAGTAATAAGTATAAATATCATATCAATGCTACTTTTTTATTTTTTTTATTGGGGGGGGGGGGGGCGGGCTTTAAAATTATTATGAAGTAAACACTGATAATCATTAAAACTTTTGTACAAAATTAACAAACACGCATTTTTTTCTGTAAAATATTGAGAAAATCGTTAAAGACTATTTCTCTCTCAGTGTGTTATATATTTCATTATACATTTAGAAAGTAACAAAATTGATTAAAGAAAACCGGTCCTCTTTCGATTTCTGAGTTATATTTTGGGTAAAATTACATGAAGTAAAAACTGGTAATAATTTTAAAAAAATTATGTAAATTTACAGACACTCAAATTTTTTAAGAAGGTAGAAAATAAAAATGAACAAAACTGATAGAAAAACTCACATTCACATTGCTGCCAAAATAGCGGTATATTTTTAAGTTAAATAAACATTTTTTTAAAAACAGAAAATTTACTTGACAACTGAACCAAATAGGTACTACATGGGGAAATGATGCATTTTATTACGTATATTCTACTTCAAAATAATTACGTTTGATTTAAAAAAAATGACAGTTCAGCATGTATTTTGCTTCTGCGTTGAGTCTAGTATGAAACAAAGGAATTATATAATCTTAAAGCTGGTCAAATAAACTAAATCCTCCTCCCCTATTCAAAAAAAAAAAAAAAAAAAAAAAAAAAAATGCTGTATACAGAATTTCTTTTAGAAATCTAGAAGGTATGTACTGTATATCCTCACTACACCCTTGATCATTCCATTTATTCAGTTAAAAATATGGAATATCACGCTCGAATCCAAATTCAAATTTTTGTACGTAACTTACGTAGGCACAATCCTGATTTACTGTGTAAGAATTTTTTGTTTTAGTGAGCACTACTACTTTTTAAAATATGCGCATTTTATAAAAACATCCTGTATTTGAAAAAAGAAATGAAGGCCAATAAATTAATAAACTAATTGATTTGTTGTTGCACATGCTGTAAAAGTTGTAAAAAGCACATGTTTAAGATAGTTTCATGTATATTTTCAAGCTTATATTTGTATATAACTGTATTAAATGAACCTCATTGAAGTTTTTAGCGCCCCCCCCCCCTTTTGAGAATTTTGTACAGAGGGATATTTTTTTTATAAGAATCTACCCGATAATTGGATTTTCTTAAAGAGTTTCCTCTTATGGATCCTATTTCAATTTACACATTTCGGACATATCCGAAGTGGATAAAAAAGAACTCACCCTGACTCTGGCTTCTGTTAGATTTGTCCACATGGCGATTTCTTCCCTCGTCGACATGTCTGGATACCTGTTCCTGGCAAAGGTGGCTTCTAATTCTTGCAGCTGTTGGCTCGTGAAGTGCGTCCGCTGCCTCCTCTGCCTCTTTTTCTTCTTGGGATCACCGTCGTCCACGTCCGCGGCCGGAGAATCAGCCGTCGTCGTAGTAGATGGAGTGGGTTTGTCATGCAGGCCGTCTGAAACGATGAAATATCGTTTTCATTAGGATGAAATGTGATGTTGACGTGCGACCAGTGAAAAAAACTACATAAACATTAATCAAAACGATCTCGGCGTGTAACGAGTGTCGGGTCATAGAACAGACCTCGTTCGTGAGTCAGGGACACGCAAGCAGACAGCTTGGTGTGTTATGAGGAGGAATAGATGAAAAGTGAAATAATAATAATAATGAATGAACTTTTTCAATTTCCATTTCATTTTATTTTTAATATATTTATATAGAGAAGCCATACTCAAACATATGTTTGCGTATAAAAAGAGAGAGTAATAAAAACGGTAAAGGGTACAATTAATGTAATTTATATAGTATTTGCATAATTTGTGCCATAGAAAATGATACCAAAATTATTTAACAGGTCATTTTTCAAGCGTAAACTTCGTGATACATTTCTGCTGAAGAAATAATTCGTGAAATTTGTTATTTGAAAGTAGTGGTCCTAAAAAGCGTTCAACTCTAAATAGAAGTATTAGCTGTATAATAAATATAAATCGTAACAATGTAAGAAATCAGAATTTCTTAATTTAAAAAAATAAAATAAAATAAAAATAAAAAACCTATTTTCTAATAAAACAATCCTTTTCTCAATGCTAAAACTTTTTGCTATTATTTTCTTAAATGTCGATATATATAGAGAATATTTAACTAATTTCAAGTAAAAAGTTTTTGATGTTGGAAATTAAGTAATGTATACACCAAGAAATATGACTTGTAAAAAGACCATTCATCTAAGAAAACGGCATTTAAGATGTAGTAACCTAATTTTAAATTAATTATAAATGCAGGACAGATTTTGTCTTTTCATTAAAATGCTTAAAACAACATTGAATCGTCTGAAATAATTTTATGCACAGCTCAATTTTTTATAATATATGGATTTTGACTGCGTTAATTTCGGATCGCACAAAAAAGATCGCCGAGCCGTACACGACCCTCGGACTGCAAGTTGAATATGGCTGCTATAGAACATACACCAAAAAATAAATTATCTCTCTGTTTGTACTTTTGATTCATAAAGTAAACATTTTCATTAACACTGTTTAGAAAATGCAGAGACATTTCCTGATATGCATTTTTAATAGTTGTGTGTTAGCATAAAACAATCTTTTGTGTTGCAGTAGCAATAACCGTAAGATAGGTAAATCTCATAGCAAGGTTAATAACTTCGATCAAGCCATAGATGCAAATGTGGGTAAAGCTTTCACCTTTTTATCATTGTAGCAAATTTGGCTCAAATCAGCCAAGAATATTTAACGGTGTAGAGAAAGTCCTACAAGCATCTATTATTTGATTGTAAATATAACGATCAGGAAAATTGTATTAATATTTCCAAAGTCGAAAATTATTTTAAATAGAGGTACGCATTGGATTTGCCTACTATTTATTTACTATTGTGATCATTTCATATTAAATCTGCTTGGATATGATAAGACAAATTATTTTGTTTGTTTTTAGCTCACAGGCTGCCTGAGAGCTTATGTGCCCGTCCGTTCTGTATGTACGTACGTTCGTGCGTAACGCGATAACTCATGATAAAAATATCCGATCCACTTGAAATTTCGTATGTAGGTATATCCTGACAAGGCGCTTCCCTGATTAGTTTTTGGAGTTCATTCGATATGTATAAGAGGGGGAACGGGGGGCTCATGCCCCTCCTCTTAGTTGATATAAATGGGATTTTCATGCAGAATTAAGTTTTCGTTCAAAATTTAGATTAGGATCATTCTGATGAGGCAATCCCGTGACTGTTATTAGGTGTTCATTGAATAAGTACAAATAGGGGGAACAGGGGTTCTAATGCCCCCCCCCCCCTTAATTTATATAAATGGGTTTTTCAAGCAGAATTTTCAGATTTCGTTCAAATCTCTGATTACTTTTGGAAGTTTAATGGTTAAGTATAAAAGCGGGGGATAACTCCTTTTAAATTATATAAATGCTAAATGGGTTTTTATTAAGAATTATCTCATTTGCTCTGAATTTTGGATATAGATTTTTTATATGATAAAGCATGTCTTTGATAGTATAGGAGGTTCAATGATTAAGTATAAAAAAAAGAGGAAAAGGGAGAGCTGTTTCCCCTTCTTAATTTTTTTTCGAACGGAATTAACCCTTGAAAATATAAGGCTTTAATGTACAATTAGTATTTGTAGCCTGTGAGCTCAATGCCATCAGTTTAATTGGGCAGTATTCTTTTTTATTTTACTTTTGCCGGAAATCAAAATGTCGATCGCAATAAGCTCTTTCTGTAAAGCCTTTACATCTGCTATCATATTATGTTTTAATTACGAGTAATATCGCTATTTTGGATGCTATTGCTATGCAAACTTGGCTTAAAAATTTTAATGATTTCAAACAGCTGGATTCATCTACAATGGAGTCTTTTTTAATGCATCAATAATTTGAAATATACATATATAAATCAAAGTTTGTGCATCTGCTAAGAACATAGGTTCAATTTTTTTATCTTTTTGTGCGAAACGCGACATACATACATTTTGAAACCCACCAATAAATATTGGTCTAAAAAAAAAAAAAAAAAAAAAAAAGAAAATCCAGTCTACTCTTTGTTTATTTTTTTTCAACCTGCTACAATTTTACTTTATGCAAATTTATCTTTATGCAATAGTTTTAATTCCTGTTTAAAAAGAAAATACACTTGGCTTTTAACATGAGGCTTTATGGACTTTTTTATTTAATTCCGAAATTAAACTACGGTAAATGTATTTAAACTCATGAACTTTATAAACCAATAAAAATTCAGAACCACTCGCTATATTTTCACATGGGTATTTAACATCATTCTGAGCAGATAATCCGTATTTTTCATAATAAAATTTAAAGATCATAAATTCATTGAAATACATAGTAATTTAAATGTGTTTGGATTAAAATATCTAATATAGCACAAACTTTTCAATTTCAGAGCCCCCCTCCCCCACTCCCCGCTAAAAAAATAAAAAACAATATTCTACATATGGCGTCATTTTATGTGGTAGTAGAAACATAATGCATTTTCATATTAGAATCTACACTATATATATATATATATAAAAAAAAAAAAAAAAAAAAAAAAAAAAAAAAAAAAAAAAATAACACCATTTTCAAATAATAATTGATGATTATAAAATAAAATGTAAGTTTCCATTTAAAAATATGCTTCATGATCATTGGAAATCATTTGCTCTGCTGATTTTAATTTTTACTATGTATGAAACCATATACACAAGAATTTACTATATTCCTTTTAAATAACACAGGCGACTGACCTTCACAAGATTACCCCCTCACCTTTGCCAGTTGACGTAAAAATCACATGTGATGTTATCACGCGTTTCGCGGAAACACGTTCTCAGCTTGTCAAGGTCAAGCCTCTGTTATTTGATAGACGATTTCATCATTCGGAACTAATTTCCTGTGTTGCGAAACAAATGACAGTTTAAATTACTTCGTAAATCAACTTGAGTGCTTGTTAGCGGGACCTTAATCAACCTTAGCGGGCAAATATCGAAATCGAACCACAGGTTTAATCGCTATGAAGGCAAAAACAATACATGGAGAAAAAGCGAAAACAAAGATTATGCCTTTATAACACAGGGAATAGAAAATAAAACTTTCATTGTGGATAGCGGTAGCTCAAGCCACATCGCATCCTCCGAATCAATGTTTACAGAGATTAAATCGCGGGAAAAAACAAACGCGACTATCGCAAATGGAAAAAAAACTTATCGCTTATGGATCAGGCGATGTAAATTTAAAAACGCTGACATAGGATAATAAAATCCATAAAATAACACTTAAAGACGTACTTCTAGTACCCGAAATCGAAACGAATTTACTATCGGTCAGTAAAGCAACTCAAAACGGATGTGAGATTGTATTTAAAAATGACAAGTGTATTTTCAAACTTAATGGAGAAATTTGCTTAGAAGCACGAAAAGTAAATAACCTCTATGAAGTCCAATTAACAAACGAAAACCACGCGAACATAACACAAACGTGCAACAATAAAAATTGTTTAGAACTATGGAACAGGAGGTTAGGACACAGAAATTTAACATCGATTAAAGAAATTACACAAAGAGAGTTAGTGAGAGGTATTCAAATAAACAATTGTAAACATAATATAGATTGCGAACCGTGTATTAAGGCGAAATTAACTGATGAACCCTATCCCAAAGTTGCTCAGTATAGAGCAAGTAAAAGGCTTCAACTCATTCACTCGGACGTTTGTGGATCTTTTCAAACACCCACGATAGGTGGGAAATCATATTTTTTGACTTTCGTCGATGATTACTCACGATTTACGATAATCTATCTATTGTCAAAAAAGAGTGAAGTCTATGAAAAACTTAAAGAGTTCGTCGCGCTAATAAGCAGCAAGTTTGGTGAAAAACCGAAAGAAATCTGAACGGACAACGGGGGGGGGGGGGGGGGAATTTACATCGGATGAAATTGAGAATTATCTCAAGTCAAATGGGATAAAAAATCAACACACAGTCCCATATTGTGCGAGCCAAAACGGGGTGGCTGAACGAAAAAATAGGTCGTTAGTCGAGATGGCTAGGACAATGTTAAATGAATCAAATTTACCTTTAAAGTTCTGGGGGGAAGCAATCTGTACGGCAAACCACCTACAAAATAGACTACCTACAAAAGCAAATGCAAAAACGCCATACGAATTATGGACAGAAAGACAGCCAAACTTAAGCTATGTTAAAGTGTTTGGCTGCAAAGCCTTCGCTTTACATTGATAAAGCCAAAAGACAAAAATTAGACAATAAAGCTGTAGAAGGCATTTTTGTGGGATACGACAATCAATCTAAGGGATATCGTATATATATAGGAGGAAATGAAATAAAAATCGCGAGAACGGTGAAATTTCTTGAAAATAAACTTAAATATGTAAACGACAAGACTGAAATCGAACCAAAACAAGATGAGGGTGAAAAACGCAATTGTGAAAATCTCGTAGAAATAGAAATTTCAAACAACAAAACAACACCATCCGCGTCCCAACAACAAATTGCGGAACCAAGGCGTTCAGATAGAATAAATAAAGGCGTACCTCCTGATAGGCTAATATACATGGTTAAACATGAAAAACTTAATGAACCAAAGGATTATAAGGAAATTAAATTTATGGAAAATTCACCGGTAAAACAGAATTGGATAGAAGCCATGGAGAGCGAAATGAATTCATTAAAGAAAAATAAAACGTGGTCAATTGTAGATCCTCCACCGAATAAGAGAATAATTGGTTGTAAATGGACTTATAAATTAAAGCGTGGCAATACCGGAAAAATTCAAAAATATAAAGCACGTTTAGTAGCTAAAGGATACACGCAAAGGTTCGGAGAGGATTATGACGAAACTTACGCACCGGTAGTGTCGTATACTACGATAAGAGCATTATTAATGGCAGCGTTGCACCAAAACTTGAATGTTAAGCATATAGATATAAACACTGCGTTCCTACATGGGGAACTTGAGGAGGAGATATACATGACGCAACCGGAAGGATTCGTTGAACCAAATCAGGAAAACAAAGTCTGTAAATTGAATAAAGCAATCTACGGACTTAAGCAAGCCGCGAGAGCGTGGCATAATAAAAAAACAGAAACACTAAAAAACATGAATTTCATTCAAAGTAAAATCGATACATGTCTTTTTACACAGAAAAGGAATAATGACACAATCTACATAATAACGTACGTCGATGACCTTTTAATTGTAGGAAAAGACGAAGCCATAGAGGAAATAATCGCGAACTTAAATAAAGAATATGAACTAAAGAATTTAGGGGATATAAGTAATTATTTATCCATGAACATTCGAAAAGTAAATAAAAACTACTTAATTAACCAAACCCCAAAAATCGAAGAGTTAATTAATAAATTCAATTTACAAGAAGCAAAACCGTGTAGTACACCCATGGAAACAAATTACACACACTTTAAAGATGATGACAATCTCTTACCAAACAACACACAATACAGACAAGCCATCGGAGCACTCTTATATCTTGCCACAGTGAGCAGACCTGATATATGTGCAGCTGTTAATATCTTGAGTCGAAGAACCGAAAGGCCAAGAATGAAAGATTGGAACAGTGTAAAGCGGGTAATGAGATACCTCAAGACAACAAAGAACTTTAATTTAGTTATTGATGGAAAGTCAAAACCTATACTTGAAGTTTATGCGGACGCTGACTGGGGTGGAGACACAGAATCGACGAAATCCACCAGTGGAAATATATATTTGTTAGGTGGAAACCCCATACTTTGGTCGACTAAGAGACAGTCCTGTATAGCCTTATCCTCAGCTGAAGCTGAGTACATCTCAGCAGCGAATGCAGCAAATCAAGTTAAATGGCTGGTGAACCTGCTCAACGAACTTAATCTCTCACAAACATATCCAATAACACTGTATGAAGATAATCAATCGGCCATTAAAATGATAGAATTAGAAAAACATTCAAGTAAAACAAAGCACATCGAATTAAGATTTCATCTTATAAAACATTTGAAACAAGAAGGAATAATAAACCTCGTATACTGCCCAACAAAAGTCATGCTAGCCGACTTATTTACAAAACCCCTGCCAAAGACTATTTTTGAAGTTCACAGGAAGAACTTACATTTAAGTGATAATGCAACTACAGAAATTAAGGAGGAGTTGATAGACGAATTCATCATTCGGAACTAATTTCCTGTGTTACGAAACAAATGACAGTTTAAATTACTTCGTAAATCAACTTGAGTGCTTGTTAGCGGGACCTTGAAAAATGATTACAGAGGAAAGAATCATTATGTATTGTTCGAACTGTCAAAACTCTAAATTAACATTTTTTATTTCTTTATTTGCCTTTTTCATGTGATTGTGTGTGCGTTTCTGATTTTCATTGTAGTCATGTAACTCACTGAGTAGAGCAGTAATGCTCTGCCTTTTTTTCTCGCGGTAAAATAATAAATATGTGTTCTTTTCGTTTGAATCAACGTTCTTAATGTTTGTGTGAAAAAGAATTAATAATGAAATATACCTTTTCAAGGAATAAGAATTCTAAACCAGAATATAAAGCATATTGTGCTCGGCGCTGCAAATACCACGGGATAACCCTCCATGTGGATAACATTGGGTACATCGTAAAAGAAGAATTCATAAATCGGGTGAGTATATTTTACTTACCTTTCATTTTGAAGTTTTGAAAGATAGTTTTTATTAAAGATACAAAGAGGACACTACACCTTACTCACGCCTAAACTAGAATAAATATTCTATCATTATTTAGAAGCAATATAAATGGTAAGTCATTTAGAAGTATATTTGATATTGTTAGTGAAACTGTACATTTTACTTTTACACGCCCCAAAGAAAACATACATGTGCGCATTTGTAAAGCAATGAGATGATCTTCTTTTGAAATACACAGAAATTATTATTTTAAATACCTACCATTGTGTTCGATTTTTATTACTTTGTAGTTTTAAACAAAATGATGTATGTTTATGTAATTTTATTATATATGTGTTCAAGTTACATTGATGAAAATAAATATTAGATTAGGTATCATCATTATTATTTTTAATAAACTATAATAATAAAAACATAAGTATTTTTTTAAACAAAAAAGGAACATATTTCTATGACTTACAGATTTAAACTTTGTATATACATACAGTAATTATAATTCAATTTAGTTTAAAATAAGGAGGGTAACTATGTTTTATTATAATCTATATAGCAATAATATTAAAAACAAAAAAAATATCTAAAAAAGTTAAACTTTTTACAAAACAGTGAAATGCATTTATTGAACTTAATTGCATGAGTTTGAAAAGATACATTTGAAAAAATATTTTCAGATTGTTCCTATATATTAACCATATAAATTATTAGTTATACAGGGTGTCCCAAAAGGTTGTTTACAAACTTAACATGCTGGTCTGTCATATCATGATGAACATTATTAAATAGGAAACTAAGGGTCCCAAACGTCTTCCAAAGGAGATATGCGCCATTAAAGTTTAGGGTCCAAAAATTCAAATGATTATAAAAAACAGAAAAATTGGTCGATTCGTTTGCGGTTTTCACTAAAACTATTCTTTATGTCAGTATTTTTTTGAAAATAAATTATAAAGATAAATTTCAAAAAATGTCGATAGAGGGCGCTTTAGACTTTGGAGTAACGATAAACTAGTTTTTACCATTATTTTTTGCATCTTATTAAACATTTTCAGAAGCTTAGACATAAACTTAAATTTTGAGCTCAAAATCTAAATCGTTGGAAGTGGTTAAGTAGCGCAAACTGAATTGCGGGGGGAGGTTCAAATTTCAAATGGTTGTAAAAAATGGAAAAATTGGTTAATTGATTTGCGATTTTCACAAAAATTATTCTTTATGTCAGTATTATCTTGAAAATAATTTATAAAGATAAAATTCAAAAATTGCCGATAGAGGGCGCTTTAGACTTTGGAGTAACGTACAACAATTTTTTCCCGTTATTTTTTGCATCTCATATTTTTTTTTTTTCTTTTTTAGAAGCTTAGACATAAACTTAAATTTTGAGATGAAAATCTGAATCGTTGGGAGTGGTAAAGTAGCGCAAACTGAACTGTGTTCAATGGGGTTGGGGAGGTTCAAGTTTCAGATGATGATAAAAAACTGAAAAATTGGTCGGTTTTCGCCAAAATTATTCTTTATGTCAATATTTCCTTGAAAATAAATTTTAAAGATAAATTTTAAAAAAG
>CAXHSM010000062.1:0-74000 GCA_964019185.1 Maratus speculifer | reverse complement strand
GGCATTGTCATGATATTGTAAAATATCATAACAATATAATGGATATTGTAAAATTTCAAATGAAATAGCATAATTAGATGGCATAATTAGTTCAATCATGCATTTATTGACCCTATTTCAAATGACAATAAAAAATGTAAAGTTATTTTGATGTATTTTTAAAGAAGATTAAACTTTCATTTTTCAAAAAAAACTTAATATAAATCACGCGAAATATCTGAAAAGATATAACAATCCCTCCTGCCAACTCTTAAAAATATCTTATACTATAATGCGAGCAAAAATTGTGTGTGTGTGTGGGTAAATTTTATCTCAAAAACGGCTCAAACGATTTTCGCAAAAATTTGGATTTTACCATTTTCGGGCACGAGAAGACCATTGGGCTAGGTCCCATGATCGGGAAAATTCGATTACTGGGTCATTTTGGGTCATAATGGGTCAGGATAAAGCTATTTATATCTATAGAACGGCTGGATCGATTTTAAGGAAACTTTGTACCCAATCGTTTTTCGGTACGAGAAAACTATTGGGCTGGGTCACATGTTCGAAAAATTTCGATTAGTGGGTCATTTTTGGGTCATTATGGGTCAAACCATTTTTATCTAAAAAACGGCTCTAACGATTTCGACCAAATTTTATATTTTATCGTTTTGGATTACAAGAAGACTATTGGGTTAGGTAACATGTTCGAGAAAATTCGGTTAGTGGTTCATTTTTGGGGTCATTGTGGGTCATGCTATTTTTATCTAGAGATTTTTTCACTAAAAATTGCATTCTATGGTTTTCGGGCACGAGAAAAACATTGGGCTAGGTTACAAGTTCGAAAAAACATTTTAATGGGTCATATTGGGTCATTAAGGGTCTGGGTCAAGCTATTCATATTTAAAGAACCGCAGAATCAATTTCATCGAAATTTTGCCTGTAATAGTTTTTTGACACGAGAAAGCTAATGGGCTAAGTCACACGATCGAGAGATTTCGATTATAAGAGTCATTTGTGGGTCATGATGGGTCATAATGGGTCATGGTCAAGCTATAGCTAAAGAACAGGTGGATCGATTTTAACGAAATTTTGTATACAACATTTTTTCGGCACGAGAAAACTATTGGGCTAGGTCTCAGTTCGAGAAATTTCGATTACTGGGTCATTTTGGGTCATAAAAGGTCTGGGTCAAGCTATTTATATATAAAGTACGACAGTATCAAATTTAATGAAATTTTGTATGTAAGTTTTTTCACACGAGAAAATTAATGGGCTATCTCACACGTTTGAGAGATTTCGATTATAAGAGTCATTTATGGGTCATAACGGGTCATGTCAAGCTATATCTAAAGAACATGTGGATCAGTTTTAATGAAATTTTGTATACAACACTTTTTGGCATGAGAAAATCATTGGGCAAGGTCACATGATCGAGAAATTTCGATTAATGGGTCATTTTGGGTCATAAAGGGTCTGGGTCAAGTTATTTATATTTAAAGAACGGCACGATCGAGTTTAACGAAATTTTGAGTGTAACAATATTTATACACGAGAAAACTAATGGGCTAAGTCTCATGTTCGAGAGATTTCGATTATAAGGGTCATTTGTGGGTCATGATGGGTCATGGTCAAGCTATATCTAAAGAACGGATGAATCGATTTTAACGAAATTTTGTACACAGCATATTTTTGGCACGAGAAAATCATTGGGCTATGTCACATGTTCGAGAAATTTCGATCAGTGGGTCACTTTTGGGTTATTCTAATTTTATCTAGACAATGTCTCGCGCAAATTTGACTAAATTTTATATTCTATCGTTTTCGGACACAAGAAAATCATTGGGTTAGGTCAGATGTTTGAGAAAACTCGATTAATGAGTCATTTTGGGTCATAATGGGTCAAGGTCAAACTATTTATACCTAAAAATTGGCTCAATCGATTTTATCTAAATTTTGTATTTAACGTTTTTCGACACGCAAAAATTAATGAACTAAGTCACATTTTCGAGAGATTTCGATATAAGGGCCATTTATGGGTCATGCTAATTTTATCTAGAAAATTGTTCTCACCATTTTGAGTATATTTTCTATTATATCGTTTTCGGGCAAAAGAAAATCATTGAGATAGGACACATGCACGTAACAATTCAATTAGTGGGTCGTTTTAGGTCTTAATGGGTTCGGGTCATTCTAATTATATATGACAACGACTCAGTCAATTTTACCTAAATTTTGCAACGGAACGTCTTTTGTCGCGAGAAGACTATTGAGCTGAGTTGCATATTAAACAAAATTATATTAGTGGGTCATATCGCTTCATTGCTGAATGCTGTCAAGCTAATTTTACTTAAGAAATGGCTTAAATGATTTTGATTCATTTTATACTCTACTGTTTTTGATTACCTGAAGACCATTGAGCTAAGTCACATGTTTGATCATATGTGATTAGTGGATCATTTAGGTAATAAGGGTCAGGATCACGAGACTATGGCAAAAGCCAATAAGTTGGCGATATTTAACAAAATACTGGCGAAATTTGGCCGAAAAATCGACTATTAAGGTTACGAAACCAAAACACATATTTGGCGCCAAATAAAAGAATGTGTCCAAAGTTGGTTATATCTGGCAAAAAATATTGTCTTTCAGAATGTGAAGAAATTTCTTATACATTCTTAATAGTCTTCGAGATGCATAGTTAAACTAATCAGAGTCGAGCTAAAAAAGTGATTTGGATTAATGTCCTTTCGTTGTAAATTTTAAAATAAAGTAAAATTTATGAACATGTGCATACAAACATAGTTTTCTTATTGATTGTTTTTGTAAGTAATACTATTATAACATGTTTTACAGTAATAATACTATATCGAGTTGAAAACAAAGTTAATTTTGACCGAGCTGAGCTCGGTCACCCCTGCTAGTCTATTTTTAAAGTGCACATTTATTAATCGTTTTGGGATTTATTTTCTAAAAAAAAAAAAAAAATATGTCTATTACTTACCCATTATACGTAGTATAGGGTAAGTCTTGCAATCAAAAATTTTATTTGACGGATTTACACGTTTTAGACACTGGAGATTTCGAAAAACATATTTTTAGAAAAAAAAATTTGCCGTTCGTCCGTCTGTCTGTAAACGCTCTATCTCCCGAAAAAATTGAGATAGAGACTTAAAATTTTGTATATATTTAGTATGTAAGAATGGGACAAAGCCTATTTAATATCAGTAACCTCGATTATCCGGAACTATTTTTTTCGGACTCTCGAAAAATTAGTTCTGATGAAAGGTATATAAAAATTTTCGAAAATTTTATTTTAAGGATTGATCGTAAAATGCAATAAAATAACACAAATTTTGCAAAAAGAACGAAGTCGATCGATTTATCAGTTGTCGAGATATTTGTAATCCTGTTTTCCACAGTCTTCGATTTTTCATGACCCTGTATTTCAATCAAATTTCAATTCGAATATATATTTTAATTGTAAATGAGACGTTTCATCCGGCACAATAAACTGTTAGTTAATAAGATTATTATTTTTAGAGTTATAAGGATGTTTCTTTTTCGCAATTCAGTACTGCTTGAGTAGTTAGGCGTGTTGTATAATTTGTCGAAACAGATTGATCAGCAACTCAATAATAGAGCATTACTGTGTATATTAATAACATTGAAATATATATGATGCACTGAATATGTATATTAAAAATATTATGCATCTATATGATGGATAAGTATTACGGTGGTCCCCCAACGACTAGTTTTTACATGGATTTTTAAATTTACTTATACCATTTTTTTTTTAAATTTTGCATTGGCCAATATTTTTTACATTTGTGCCAATGTATATAAAATGTGAGATAAATAAATTAAAACCATGAGAAAAGACATTATAAAAATACTTACAAAAATCCAATCAAATTCACCTATTCGAAAATTTTTTAAATAAAATGTAACTTTCAATCAGATGATTTAGCATGGTTAACCTTATAAAAAGAATATTTTTTACATTGCGCCAATAAATATAAAATGTGAGATAAATAAATTCAAAGCATGAGAAAAGACATTATAAAAATACTTACAAAAATCCAATCAAATCTACCTATTCGAAATTTTTTTAAATAAAATGTAACTTTCAATCAGATGATTTAGCATGGTTAACCTTATAAAAAGAATATTGAGAAGAGCTTTATGGTGTATAAAAATAGCTGAAGCATGCTAAATGAGTAAAATTGTTATACTGGCAAATCATAATACATTTATAAAAGTGGTTTAGTGTATCTGTAGCTATGTACCAATCTTCGAGTACTAAATTTCAATTCGTATACAGCCACTAAAATATTCCCGTTTTAAAATATTTAATTCCTCATAAACGAATCGTACGAATTTCCTGCAAATTGACATTTACTCTAATTGTAGGCTGTAAAATTTATTTATAGTGTAAAAATTGTGTCTTGCTATTAAAAAAAGATATGGTTTGTTTTGATAAGTAATTGACCCCTCACCCCCACTCTAATAAAATTTCTCAACATGATTTAAAGGTAAACTGTATTTAGTGTCGTTTAGTTTCAGTAACATTATCTATACCCATCCAAAGAAAGCTAGACTGAACTTTTATTTTTCGCGCATTTTTTTTTTTTTTTCAGATACTAGACATGTATATATATTTATTTATTTTACAACACATTTTCACATTAAAGACAATGATTTGACATCACACATTAAAACAAATTTCTCTGCTTTATTCATTAAATAAAATTTCAGATGTTATATTTGTTCAGGTTCCGAATAAAAAAAAGCAGATCAACAAAAGCAAATCGTTTAATGTAATAAATATTGAAAACATTCTGGAATGTCCAGTTATATTGCTTAAAATAAGCATAGATATGCTAATTATTGAAAAAAGTTCACGATATAAATAAATATACATATATTTTTTAATAAAAGTGTTTAAAAGTTTTGTTTCATTTCGTTATATTTTAACAGGAATTACTATATTAAATCTAAGAAACAGTCGCACCAAAAATTATCCTAACGCAAAACGATTTCAGTATTCATGGTAACATTTGCGATAAACAAATACAATGCATCTAAACAATTCTTTGATTTTTTACACCAATGTAATGGTGAATAAAATATTCGATTAATTATAGTCAAAGCCTCAAACATTAATAAAAGTTTTCAGATAACAAAAAATTCTATGACAGATAACAAGTCGACGTTTTCTTTAATAAATATCTAAACAATTCCTCTCATTAATACTTCGTCAATACTTCTATGCCTTTTAAGTAGAAAATTTTCTTGTAGAAGTGATGTTGAAATATAATTATAAAGTGCAAGAGGAAGTATTTATCAATAAGGTAAGAAGGTTTTGACAGATATTTTGGTACTTTACGATGATTGAAAATGTCTCTTCAGCATAATGATAATATGTTCGTAGAAAGAAAGCAAGAGTTTGTTAGTTTTTCAACATGATGCATGTTCATTAACATGATGCCATCACATTTATTAAAAATTTCTTTCAAGATTTTAAATTTACAAAAATCTTTTTAATCTTCGTGAACTCTGACTATTTTATTATCGTATGTGTTATTATTTTACGATTTTTAAATAGGAACCTATAAAAAAGTTGTGTATATTTTTTTACATATACACCTAAAACATATCATCGTACACAGCGCAACTGCTGCTTGCTATTACACCAAGATCTGAATACTTTAAAAATTCCTTACAGTACGAACCACCTTATTTGTTTAATTTCTAGTGGCATATAAGATGCTCATTAATGTAAATAGAAAATTATCTACAAAATTTAAAAATAATTTAAAGATATTGATCTTGTCTTAAAAATATTTTGTTTTTTGTTCTTGATAATAATTTTGCTATTTATCCTTAATAAATAATAAATTAAATATTTCTTGTTAAGTGTTCTGAGTGGGAAGTAAATATCAGAACATTTTGTTTTTATACTGTAGTAAACGGAGGGTTTAGGTGGGTGAGAGGGGGGGGGAGGGATCGTATTTGGAAACATCGGAATTAATTTTTATTCAATCTTAAGAATCAGTTTTTTCCCTAGAGGTAAATGTTTCTTTCCTAACGGCTGATGATAGTTAGAAATACAATACACAAAGTTTATTTGCTATTTTAATACACAACGTTGTTTTAAAACAATAGTTGAACATATAAAAATCATAACCTACAGCGTTTCAACGATAAACCAGCATTGTGTGGTACTTAAAATCATTAGAAACATGTTATTCTAGTTTGCACTAAGCCATAAAAACTGACGATTTAGAAATTATTTATTGCTCAAAGTTAAAAAAAGTAAGGCTTTTATGAAAATTTAAGTGTGGATGCACATAGTCACCCGTGTTCGAATGGACTGGATTATGCGTTTTTATAGTAAGTCAATGTGTCCATAGATTGATAATTAGTTATTGGAAATATAAAATAGTTTTCAAAGAAAGGTTTAAAATATAAATAATATCTAACATTATTTTAGAAAAATATTTTACCGCTCCAAAATTTCTCCCCACCATACTTTTTTATTAAAAGACTAATGCGAAATGAATGCCATCCTTTGTTACAAATGTTACACTTTTCATTTTGTTAGGAAACATTAGATTTTTGTATATATTTTTTTAACTATCCACTAGTAAAGAGCAAATATATGTATATATATATATATATATATATATATATATATGTTTCTGTCATAATGTAATTCAAGTGTTACATTAAAAAAAATCACTGAAAAAAAATTATAATTTTAAATTATAAACTTACTTAAAAATTTTGACATTGCACACTGTAAACTATTAAGCGATAATTTTTATTTGAGTTTTGAAAGTGTTCAGAATTAGTAATTACTATCTTATAAAGATAGAAAAAAAAACACCAGTCAAGAACAGTACAAGCAGTATTAACAAAAGATGTTATAGTTTCCACGTGATGACGAATCTGAAATAAAAAAACATACTTTAAGACCTTAAAAGCGTGTTATCAAAATAAATGACATTTAATAGTTAATCAAAAAGCAGTAAGAAACGCTAAACGGAAAAAAAAAGATTATTTAAATTCTGAGATACACGATGCCTTTATGGATTAAAAAATATTAATATTGACAATCTTATGTTACATTGATTTTATTCAAATAATGGTTTGCCCTGGCTTCATTCGTTTATAAAAGATACTTTATCATCCTGGAAATTTCTCCCAGCTATTGTAAAATAATAATGCAAGGGGAATCTATAAATGGTGAACTTTGAAAAGCGCATGTAAAATTGGTTTCATTCAAATAATGGCTTACTCCAAGTTGACTCGTTAAAATACATTAATTTCAAATTATTCCGCATTTCTTTTGTAGGAAATTTCAATTTCATACAACTAATTTTGTGATCATACAATACGAAACAAACTTGTAGAAATAGATTAGTTCTTAATTTGATTCAAAGAAATTCTAAAATATTTTCTACCAATAACAACTAAAAATTAGAGTTTGATTATTGTATAAATTATTTCGCACATTAAGGCACGTAAGGATTCGTACAAACTCAATAATAATTGCCTTTTAGAATACAAATTATGTCTGGGAAATATTTAAATATATGCTGAAATTAACGACTCAGACGAAATGAATGTGATAATATAAATCCGGAATGTGTATTCTGAATTTGTGATTCAAATACATTAAAACTTATTGAAAGAATCTCAAGGGACCGAAATAACTCTACGGATTGGGCACATTTCGCCGCTTTGTAAAATAATATATAAAGGTTACATAATGGCTCAATAAATTACATTTGTTTAATTATTATGTGTTATAATTTTATTAACACAACATACAGCTTTTCATATTTTTTCCTACATTACAATATTGTACTGCATTATAATGTGAAACACATGCTTGGCAATAGCACCATGAAATATTATAAATAAAAATATATACTTAAATTCTCATAAAAATACTAAACATTACAGAGAACACTAACTTCTATATACATAAATATGTGCAAAATGAATGCCACCATTTGACACACATATTAGATATTTCATTTAGTTTGCAAAAAATTATATTTGTGTATATATTTTTTAATAATCAACTCGGTAAAAAATAAAGAAAATATTTTTTTTGTTACCGTCATAATGGCACTTCCGTGTTTCATTGACAAAATTGCTGAAAAAATTATAAATTTAAATTACATACTTAACTTAGAAGTTTTTACATTCAACAATAGCAACTATTACGCGATAAATTTTATTTAGTTGTGTTTTAAAAGTTTTCAGAATTAGTGATTATTAATGTCATATAAACATAGAAGAAAACACCAGTTGAGAACACTACAAGAAGTATTAACAAAAAATGACTTCTGCCTGACTAAAACTGTGAGTATAACAAGAAATTATAACTTCCACGTGATAACGAGTCAGAAAGAAAATATACATGAAGAGCGCGCACACAAAAAGACCCAGATGATAATGTTAAATCTATGGGGGTGTTCTTTTCAAATATCTCACTCAAATGTCAATATTTTTGCATAATTCTTTTGCATAGAATAGCTAAGGACGATCTATAACCGGGTTTGTTTTTACTTTTTCAATATTTGTTTAAAAATAACATGTTATGATAGTATCAATTTCAGAATCGGAGCTGTTTCGAAAGTTAAAGCATTTTTTAAAAAATCTGAAATTAAAGTCGAGAAAGTGAAAAATAGCCTGGTGTAGATGGCCCCCAGCTATCCTATGCGAAAACAAAATCATATAAAAATATTAATATTTGAATGAGATATTTGAAAAGAACGCCCACTTAGGCTTAATATTATCATACGGGTATTTTTAAAGGAGTAGTGTGGGCTCTTAAAACCTTATATGTGTGTTATCAAAACTAAATAACACCAAATAGTTAATCAAAAGACCAATAGATGACATTAAATGGCTAAAAAAAAGATCATGTAAACCCTGAGATAGACGATGCATTTAAGGGTTAAAAAATATGAATATTAAAGATCTTATGTTACACTGATTTTATTCAAATAGCGGTTTTGTCTGGTTTCATTCGTTTATAAAAGATATTTTATCACTCTGAAAATTTCTCCCATCTATTGCAAAGGAATAATGCAGGAGAACGCATAAATTGTGAACTTTGAAAAGCACGTGTAAAATTGGTTTCATTCAAATAATGGCTTTACTCCGGGTTCGCTCGTTAAAATTACCTTAAATTCAAATTATTCTGCATCTCTTTTAAGTGAAATTTCAATTTGATACAGCTTATTTCGCAATCATACATTACGAAACAAACTTCAAGTAAAAACAGATTACTTTTTAATGTAATTTAAAACAATTCTGAAATATTTTCTACCAATAACAGTGCAAAGAAAGAATTTTATTATTGTATAAATTATTTCGACTTTTATAAGAATGCAAACAAATTCAGTAGTAACTGTCTTTTAGAATACAAAAAATGTCTAGAAAATATTTAAATATATGCTGAGATTTGCGACTTAGACGAAAGGAATGTGATAATATAAGTCTCCAATATGTATTTTAAATTGTGATCAAACGCATTAAAAAATATTGAAAACAGAATCTAAAAAATATATTTCAACCGACTGGAAGCATTTGGCCGTCACAAAAAATAATGTACAATGCTTACAGAATATCTCAAAAAATTACATTTCTTAACTTATTATATATTATTGTTTTATTAACGCATCGCAGAGTTTTTCATATTTATTCATGAATTATAATATTGTGCTGCATTTGTAATATTAACATAAATTTGACAACTGCATCGTGAAATATTATAAAAATGTATTCTTAAATGCTCATAAAAATTCTAAATGATACACAGAACCTCTGAGCTTGAACAAAAAATGTGATGATAAAAACAAAATATCCAATAAACCGGGAAACGGCACCACAAACAATCACCTCATCGATTTCACAAATAAAAATTTAGTATTCCTTAAATTTCTACTCGAATATTAAAACGCAATCGGTTAGCCAAATTATATCTTCGTGGAAAAATATATAAATCCGATTTTAGCAGTTGACTCGTAGCTTTACTGTTCTGGTTTCCTGCACCCAAAAGCTCTTGCTTTTGGATGCAGTAACATAGAGAATTGGGAGCAGGAAAATATAATGATAAACTGATGAGTCAACCGCTAAATCGTGTTTTTATGTGTTTTTCACCGAGATATAACTTTGAAGAATTATTGTGTTTTAATACACGAATTTACAGTTGAGTAATACTAGATTTCCATCCGTGAACATCATGAGGTAATTGTACCTGCTGCCACCTTTCGCTGTATAAATTTTGAAGTCTAAAGAAATAAAAATTCTTAACTTTTTATGTGATGTAATTTTGTTAACACATCATAGAACATTTTATATTATACAGTGTATTGCAATAATTTACTGTACTACAATGCGTAACACATGTACACTAATTACACCATGGAACGACATAAAAAATACACTTTTAAAGCATATAAAAATGCTGAAAACACGAACCTTAGTACAAACTTGTATAAGTAAAAATAATGATAAAAAGAGATATTTATTTTTCGAACTATTTCTGTGGATGCCCTTTGTTAAAATAATTTATCCCGAGTAGTGGAGAAGCAAAACAAAGCGTAGGTATAGTGTTTTAATAATCTTATCTTTTTTATACTAGCTAATAAATATACAATAACTACGATTTAAGATGATTCTGCTGACTTCCATTGGATAAAATACTTTTTTAATTCCATGTCACTTTTAGCATGTTTTCAATAAAATAAATAATTAATTTCGGATTTAAATATTTTATACAATATCAAGATGAACATATCGTTGTAAAAATTACAGTTAAATTGTATTTTTATATTTTATTCATTTATAAACATATATTTTATCGTTCCGAAAAATTTCCCAGTTTGTCTTAAAGGAATCATGTAAGAAGAATGTATATATTGTGACCTTTCAAAAATTTATGTACAATTGGTTTTATTCAAATAATGATTTACTGTTGGTTCACTCGTTAAAATACTTTAAATTCGAAATATATTTCATTTTATCACAGGACATTTTAATATGATACATTTCAATTTCATAATCATGCAGTACGAGGAAACATGATGAAGCAGATTTCTTCTTAATGTAATTCAAATAAATTCTAAAACATTTCTGCCAATGACAGTTTAAAGACAGAATTGGATATTGTAAATGTATAATCTATTTTGCACAGTAAGGCTTTCTAAAGAATATTTACAAATTCAATGATAACTGTCTTTTAGAAAACAAGTAATGTCTGGAAAATATTTAAATATATATGGTGCTATCAACAACTCAGACGAAAGGAATACGAAAATATAAATCCCAATATGTAATCTGAATTTGTGAATCAAATATAGTAAAACACATTCAAAACAGAATCAAAATACCAAAATATTTCTATGGATTGGAGACATTTCACCTTTATATAAAATAATACACAAGGTTTACAGAATGTCCCAAGAAATTACATTTATGAACTTATTATATGTTAAAATTTTTTTAACACATCATACAACAATTCCTATTTTTTCATGCACTACAATATTCTACTGCATTATAATTTTATCACATGATTGCCAATTACAGCTTACAGTATTAAAAATAAACTTAAATACTTAGAGAAACGCTAAAAGATGCACAGAACAAAATTTTTTTACTTGACCATGCACAAATAAATATGACGATAAAGTTAACATACATAAATTTTGAAACGCTTGTGTAGTCGTAAGGGACCAAAATATTTCTACGTATTTGACATATTTCGGCATTTTATAAAATGACATGCTAAGCCTTCAGAAAGCTTCAAGAAAATCACATTACTTAACACACGCATGATTGTGTTATAATTTTATTAACACATCGTGGAATGTTTCACATTTTTTAATATACTACAATAATGAACTGTATTATAATGTATAATACATGTTTGATAATTGCACCATGAAATGACATAAATAAAAATCTATTCTTAAAAGCATATAAAAATACTGAATGGTGCCCTGAACAAAAAGCTTTATAGAAACTTGTACGAATAAATATGATGATAAAAAAATATTTATTATTTGAACTGTTTATGTGGATAACTTTTGTTAAAATAATTTATCACGAGGACTAGAAAAACAGATCAATGCATAGATATATAGTATTTTAACTATCATATTTATTTTACATTAGTTGATAAAAATACAATAACTACGATTCAAACTGCTTCTGCTGTCTTTCACAGGATAAAATATTTTTTTTTATGTTTTTTAATTAATTTCTATGCATTTTTTAGCGTAAAACAAATAATTAATACGAATTGAATATTTCCAACTGAGCGAAAAAAGCCCAGTCTGGGAAATGATCCCAGATCGTTGTCTTATAGGGTCAATGCTATACCATCTCAGCAAATTGGGAAGAAAACAGCGAGTCTTTGTCACTCAGATAACATTATTGGTAATAACATCTGATCTGTCATTTAGACAGCTCAACAGAAAAATCCGCAGGAAAAGGAACTCCATATAAACGATTGAAATGTAGGTGCAAACTGTTATTTTAACACAAACAAACTGATTGGTAAAATGGTCACACGAATTCAATATTTCCAAATAAGGGGTAAAGTGCTCTGGCTGGGTATCGAACCGAGATGCTTATCTTACAGGGTCAATGCTTTACCAATTAATCTAACTGGCCCGACAACATACTAGCATTTTTCGCTCAGATAAACTAACTGGTCTGTAATTAAGACAGCTGAACAGAAAAAAAGGCAGGAAAAGGAACTCTATATAAACGATGGATACGAAGATATAAACTGTTATTTTCACACGATCAAATTGATTTTAATGTTATGATATGGATTGAATATTTCAAACTGCGGGAAAACATGCCTAGGCTGGGAATTGGACCCAGATCGTGTTCTTACAGGGACAATGTTTTACCGTTTAACCTATCTGGGCCGACAATCAGCGAGCATTTTTCGTTCAGATAAACTTGTTGGCAAGACCATCTGGTCTATCATTTAGACAGCTCAACAGAAAAAACCGCAGGTATTTGAACGCCATATAAACGATGGATACGTGGATATAAACTTATTTTAACACAATCAAACTGATTGATAAAATTATCATACAAATTGAATATTTCCAACTAAGAGAAAAAATGCCGAAAAAATTTGTTGAGCTGACTAAATGGCAGTCCAGATGTTATTACCAGTAAGGGTACTACTGTGTTATCCCGTCGACCGATTTCGTCAAATTATACAAATCGTCAAACTAATAGTCATATATATAGCCATATAATACATATATTGACGATTAGATTGATTGATATTAATTTTTATTTTAAATAATAAAAAAAGTTACAAATAATTAGTAGAATATTAATAAAAATACAAATAAAAAGTCGAAATAAAAGTCACTCAATGACGTTTTAAACACGTGCATCGTATTTAATGTCATTGAATTGACAGTCACGATCATCCATTATTGGCGATATCTTATAATTTGGCGATGATATTTTGGTCGACGGGATAACAGAGTAGTACCTCAATAAGTTTATCTGAACGAAATATCCTCGATGGATATAGGCCCAGTTAGCTTAAGCCATAAAACACTGGCCGTGTAAGCCAACGATCAAGGTTCAATTCAGAGCCTGGAAGGTTTTTTTTTTTTTTTTTTGCTCAATTGGAAATATTTGCTCCGTATAATAATTTTACCAATCAGTTTGATTGTGTTAAAATAACAATTTATACATATTTAATTCCGAAATATATATTGTATAATTGCACCATAAAATATAACTATTAAGAATGTATTTCTTAAAAATACAAAACTTTGCTCATTTGTGAACAAAAACAAAAATTTTAATAAGAATTTGTGCAATTAAAATAAAATAAAATAAAATTAACGTTTCGAGCCGTCATCTGTGGCCGTCTTTAGGAAAATATGGTAAGAAAGTATATGGTACTAAAAGTTTGCTTCTTGAGATAGATATTATATTTCTATTAAACTAAAATTATTATTACTATATTATTATTTTTAAAAACATTATAAAACAAAATCAAAGGTTCGAATTTGCTGCCATCTACGCGTGAGGAAAAATTAAACTACTGCAAACAGATACAAATTTAAGATTTTATAGTGTTATGCCATATTTTTGGTATATTACAGAATAAATTATCATTACAAGGTTTATTTTCTCATGCAATGGTTTCAATAGATTCTCTAATTTTGCTTTCATATGGGTTATTGCATAAACTATGTAATGATAATTTATCCATTAATATACCAAAAAATGTGGCATAATTCTATAAAATCTTAAATTTGTATCTGTTTGCAGCAGTTAAATTTTTCGTCGCTCGTAGATGGCAACATATTCAAACTTTTCATTCATTTCAATTTTATTTTATTTGAAATATTATCTCTCGCTCAGGAAGACAACTTTTAGTCATTTTACCGTCATATTTTCCTGAAGATGGTCGCAGATGACGGCTCGAAACGTTGTCTTTATTTTATTTTATTTTATTTGTGCAAGTTCTTATAAAATTCTTGTTTTGTGCACCAATAAGCAATGTTTTGTATTTTTAATAAATACATTTTTAGCAATTAATTTCGATTTTAAATATTTTAAAGAATATCAAAGTGGGCATATCGTTCTGTAACTTACAGTTAAACTCTATTTTTATATTTATTCTGTTATAAAAGTTATTTTACCTTTCAAAAAAATTTCCCCATCTGTCTAAACGGAATGGTATAAGAAGAACATGAAAATTGTGAAATTTCAAAAGCTTATGTAAAATTGGTTTCAATCAAATAATGATTTACTCTGAGTCCATTCATTAAAATGCATTAAATTAAAACTATGTAAAATTTCTTTTACAGGAAATTTCAATTTGATACATTTTAATTTCATAATCATACAGTACGAAATAACAGCCATAAATCCTTAGACTTTTAAAACCCCTCTAACTGTCATCGTTTGTTCTGCTGACAACGTCAATATAATTATAACATAAACTTCACTATTTTCCTCTGCACATGTTTTATTTGCTTTTAAAATATCAGGATTACTTCCTTTTTTATCTGTTTATGATTTTCTATAATAAAAAGTAATTATTTAGACTTAAATGAAGCTTCAGTTTGCATACTCTATAATGCATATTTTTTACTTGCTAACGGCTCTAATTTAGGAATTCCAAAATATTAGATTCATACATAGTAAAAAAATATTTTTATTTATTTATATAAATATTTTTTAAGTGCATATAAATTTCTTACCTTTAATTTTTTTCCTGAAGTCAATTAGTCCAATTGGAACAAATTTTAATATTCCATTAGGCTTGCTATCAATCCAGTTCATATTTACTTATTCTTCTTATTAGAGTACTCAAAATACAAAATTCTCTTTAAAACAACTGAATTATTACCATATTGTTAGTTATTTTCTTAATATATTAGTAAAAAATGATGATATTTTCTTGCAATAAATCTTTTAAAAATATTTTCTCTTACAATAAATATTTCTTCTTCTATAAACACACACAATAAACATCACTTCACAGCCACAAATCGAGAAGTCATATCAAAACTAAAACAATAATAATGAAGAAATCTCATCATAGAACATCTCAAATTTTTCGTCTGCATCCAAAAATGACTTGAACACATGGAATTAATGTCTGAGAAAAGTGAAGGTCATTAAACAGAGCAATAATAGTTTGTGGACCTAAACAGCTACGAACAATATAAAAAGTCGGACATAATTATTTCTTCAAATCTAAAAATGATCTTGTTCATCTGAAAATGATCTCGTTCATTTCTCTCGTTCAAAAAAATTTTAAAATTATGTTTAAAAACTGATTAAAAATTACAATTTATTTGCATACGTCACAAAAATTTGGTGTGCGTCACTTTCACCAGCTCGATATTTTATAGACAAGCGAAACATGGAGCAAATAGAGAAAAGTTACGCACGCAGTAAAACTTAAGTGCAATAAAATATATTAAAATTTAATTAAATAGGAAAAGAAATCTATTATTTTTTTTTCATTTTAAAGAAAAAAGTTAGGAAAACTTTGATTTCGAGACTTTAAATAATCTCTAAATAGCATTTTTTAATCGTCAAAAGAATGTTTCATGCTTCGTGTGTGAAAATTGGAAGCAATTATATGTTTTAAAGAAATATTTTGATTTATGACATCACTTCTTATTTTATTTCTTTTTATTACATACTTTCTTTAAAATTACATTTACATAAAACAATTCCCGTGACTCATTTTTCGGCACAGATATCATGTGCGCAGTAGAATTGGCACGATATTATTCTAATGCCCATTTGGCAAAAAACTCGTTTTCGAATACCGATTACATATACATTTTTTAATTTTTTTGTATTATTTTAAAAAGGAATTTACAGTAAATAAAAACTAATAATTGATAATTATAGAAACAAAATTTTATGTAATTTAAAAAAAGAATGTAAAAAATAGTTTATTAATAAATAAACAATAATAGTCCGTTGGCTATCTCAGACAAAATAAAGCCATTTTGATTCCAATTCGGTATCCTGTTGCTGATATGACACCTATACATATTTTTTCACCCATTTCTTTCTGAGATACAGCTTTGAAATTTGGTATATCTATGCAATCCTAAGAGTAATACAAAAAAAGACAATAGAATTGGACATTGATATATATGTATATATATATATATATTTATGGATTCCTAAGTGGGGCGACGGGGGATTTTACCGAAACCCTTCGAAAGAGAATACTTTGCTTAAATCTTAATCTCTTTTCACCGTTTTTTTTTTTTTTTTTTTTTTTTTTAAGAAAATGTTTGGTAAATGAATCGCGAAATGTTTTAATTTTACAGGATTAATTTTACAATAAAAAGAAAACTTGAAAATAATAAGGATTCTGAGTAGCTGAAATTGCACTTATACCAGTTACTCGTCCCCAAGGAGTCAATGATTACGTTTTATTTCCTATGGAAAAAGCAGCACTTGGTTCAATAATGATTATTTATTGAAAAATACTCATGAAAGGTTTATCACAATTGCTCCAAATTTTATCCAAATTCGTGAAATATCGCCAAATTTTGCAACAAATATATTTTGCCATACATGAAACATACTTGGCGATAACAGAACATTTTGGCAAAATTCAAATTGTAATCCGTTTATCTTCCATAATTGAACTCACAGCAGTTTAACTTTAAGTGTTCTTTTTTATTAATTTAACTTTAATTTAAGAGCATTTAAGAATTCTTTTTTAACGAAACTTTTCAATTTTTAGTGCATTGAAAAACATTTATATTTTCTACATTTTTGTTAATTTAAAGAAAGCAAGTTTAAGGAAAAGTTACTGTTTTATTTATTTATTTATATATTTTAAAATTTTAAATTAAAGGGTAAAAAACATTTTTTAAATTTCTATTTAGAAAATTTTAAATAAACTGGTACTTTTTCAGAACTGGGTCCTTGGAGAGGTAAAGTAAAAGTATTTGGTGAGATAAGTAAAATTTTTGCCGAAAACAACTCTTATTTCATATAGCCAAAGAATTCTTTTACAATACATTTATACAATTTATTTTGAGTAAACAATCCACTTACTTATTTTTATATACAAAAAGATTTAAATGATACATAAAAGACAATGATATCCTTCTATAGTAAAAAAAAACTAGCCTTAAAAGGAATGACTCCTGGAATGATGCTGATGTGGAAGATTTCCGGAACTAACGAATCCGGGTTGTCCACTCCTTCCATGAGCCGAATAGACCAATCAGGAAAGGGCTCTGTCTATGCATCGCCGTATGGGTTAAATAAAGAGAGGAAAGGTTACCTTCGCCAACAATCGCCAAGTTTGTCGCCAACTTGGCGATATATCGCCAAATTTGGCGACCAAAATTAGTTGTCAAAAGTGACGCCAACTTGGCGATAACTGTAATATTTCGCCAAATTTTTAATTTCTTTACAACACCAGTCGTTTGATACATCATTTGAGAGGTTTGCAACTGCTTATTCATATAATGGATGTCTTGTGTGTTATTCCCCACTCTGCTCTCCAGGGGGGACACATTTTTAATTTCTTTACAACACCAGTCGTGTTACACAAGATTTGAAAGGTCTGCAACTGCTTATTCATATTATGGATGTCTTGTGTGGGTCACATTTTTAATTTCTTTACAACACCAGTTGTGTGACACATCATTTGAAAGGTCTGAAACTGTTTATTCATTTTATGGATGTCTTGTGTGTCACCCCCAATCTGCCCCCCAGGGGGGCACATTTTCAATTTTTTACAACACCAGTCGTGTGACATATCATTTGAGAGGTCTGCAGCTGCTCATTCATATTATGGATGTCTTTTGTGTCGCCTCCCACTCTGACCCCCAGGGGGCACATTTTTAATTTCTTTACAACACCAGTCGTGTTACACAAGATTTGAAAGGTCTGCAACTGCTTATTCATATTATGGATGTCTTGTGTGGGTCACATTTTTAATTTCTTTACAACACCAGTTGTGTGACACATCATTTGAAAGGTCTGAAACTGTTTATTCATTTTATGGATGTCTTGTGTGTCACCCCCACTCTGCCCCCCAGGGGGGCACATTTTCAATTTTTTACAACACCAGTCGTGTGACATATCATTTGTGAGGTCTGCAGCTGCTTATTCATATTATGGATGTCTTTTGTGTCGCCTCCCACTCTGACCCCCCAGGGGGGCACATTTTTAATTTCTTTACAACACCAGTCATGTGACACATCAGTTGAAAGGTCTGCAACTGCTTATTCATACCATGGGGTATTGGCGAGCGCAGCAAGCAGGGGTAGCCAATAATTTGGAATCGCGAAGCGATTACGCGGGGGGTTGGCGAGCATAGCGAGCAGGGGGGCGGCGCCCCCCTAGTTATTATATATAAATACAATGTTTAATGAGATGCCATATAAGTAGCTGGTGTGACGAGACTTTTTGCGCCAATTTGGCGAAAACATTGTTTCAATTACATACATAATAGCATATTATATGCTATAATAGCATAATATTTTTTATTTCAAAATAAAGTGATAAAGGAAACATTTTCTATTAATTTAAAATGGAAATATAAATCAATAAATGATAGCGATCAATAAATGTAGAACAAAGCTATTTATAATATCATTTATATGTTAACCATGTCAGGCAAATGAACGCCATTTTTGCACGAATTGGATACTTCGGTGAGTATAGGACATATGTAGCATGTTTATTTGTAATACTAAGCATAATCTAGATTTCTTTTCATAGCTACTCTTATAAATTATGCAACAAAACGTACTTTTTACGTAAAAAATATTAATTAAAATTTAAAGTATTTTAAAAACTAACAAAGGTAATGCACATTTCATAATCTATCTGCTTAATAATCGGCCGTCGTTTTTTTATTATTTATTTTTTAAGTGTTTCGTTTATTTTACGAAACCCTATTCGTCTTTGTTGTCTGTCTGTCTGTCCGTCAAAGAGTCCGTACACAAAAACTATATAAGTCAAATAATTCAAATTTTGTGCATTCACAGCTGAATACCTCTTGACGTAATCATAAATTTATGAAATATTATTAACCGACTTTCAAAAAGGAGAGGAGGTTATCAATTCGACGCGTATGTATTTTTTTTTATGTATGTTCACCGATTACTTCGAAACTATCCAACCAATTAACTTGATTTTGGTGTTAAAAGAGAGAGCTTGCTCTCGAATTGGTACCACTTCCATTTCAGAGAAATTGGTTCAGTACTTTTTTGGTAATTAGGCAAAAACTAATAAAATTAATGATTTCTCGCAAATCAGTAGTAATATGGATGTCGAATAAATTTACCGATGCCAGGATGGCCGAGCGGTCTAAGGCGCTTGAGTTAATATCTGGTTTTCGAAAGGCAGCGTGGGTTCGAACCCCACTCCTGACGTACGTGTATACAATAATCTTTTCCGTATTATAATTTTTAAATATATATTTAAAAAGTTAAATACTAATTATACTATTAGGAATATTTTGTATTTAACCGTTACCACAGAGTATCAGAGATTTTTTATTAACTCAATACTTTATCAGTGAAAGAGTACTCAAAAAGGAGAATAGACTTGCAAAAAGTAACATGACATTGAATAAGTTCTCTGAAGAGAATGAAGTCCGGACAGCTGAGCGGTCTAAGGCACCAGTTTAATCTCTGGTTTTGAAAGAGAGTGTCGGTTCGAACCTCACTCCTGACGTATGTGTATAGTACACAAACAAAAAATTTCCGTGTTATGTGTTTTTTTAAGTGACTTCAAAAAAGGAGAAGATGTTATCAATTCGGCGCGAATGTATTTTTTTTCTATGTATGTTCACCGATTACTCTGAAACAATCCAACCGATTTTTTTTTTTTTTTTTTTTTTTTTTTTTTGTGTGTGTGTGTGTGTATTAAATGAAAGAGGCTACCCTTCCATTGGTACTTCTTCCATTTCATTGAAATTGGATCAGTACTTTTTTAGTAATTAAGTAAAAACTAATAAAATTAGTGATTTCTCGCAAACTAAATGTAACAAAGACGACGACTAAGCTCGCCGAATGGAGTGCAGTCAGGTGGTTGAGCCGTGTAAAACAGCAGATTTGATTTCTGGTTCTTGAAAGAGATCGTGGATTCGAACCCCACTCCTGACATACGTGTATGGTTTACAGTGATTTTTCCCGTATTATAATTTTTATTAACTAACTTTAAAAAATCGTTAACTTTTAACTAAAAAGAGAAAAATAAACTTTTCTACCAAAAATTGAACCGACTTCAAAAGCTACTGCAAAGAGAAAAATAATTTTTTTACAGAATAGTATTAGGAAATTAAATTAAGAGCGTAGTATTTATCATGCGTATTATTATATTTATGTAGATTAATTTGATTTTTTGAAATCGGTGCCAACCAAGCCAAGTTCAAAATTAAAATTAATTATCCAATGCAAATCGTAAAATAATAAAGTTAAAATTTTAACTAAATATTAAATCGTAAAAAAACTCGTAGATACTTGGATGCGTGTCTATTGGAAAATTACATGTAACTTGGCTTGGCTGGCACCGACTTCAAAAAATCAAATTAATCTACATAAATATAATAATACGCATGATAAATACTACGCTCTTACTTTAATTTCTTAATACTATTCTGTAAAAAAAATTATTTTTCACTTTGCAGTAGCTTTTGAAGTCGGTTCAATTTTTGGTAGAAAAGATTTTTTACTGTTTTACTTATTTTTTAAGACTTATTTTACTTAAAATATTTTTTTAATATCATCAGTTCATTTTTCTTATTGTTTTCCTGCTAGATTATGACAACTTCTGGGAATATATCGCAGTAACTTACAAGATACAAATGCTCGTTTAGAACGAATTATAAAAACAAACTTCCTTATCTTTTATCGTCAAGGTCATTGTATCCGTGGAAAATAGATATTCAACAATATAAACTATTCAGAGGGGACTCACATCATATAAAATACAGTCCATTCTTTTCAAACATAGCCCCGCCAACGGCTACGAGATTCTGCTCTCAAAGCTAGTAAATGGCAGGTTCTGAATTCGAACCCAATTGCTCTCGCCGGCCTAACCGTGGGGAGTTTTCAGGGTTTTCCTCAAACTTTGGGAAACCTTGAGTAAATACGGATTAGGTTCCCTCCGAAAAAAACTCCCTAAGGGCTAAGGGCACTATCCCCAGGTTCTATATCCCTCGTCCAAGTATAAGGCCGTCATAAATAACACATACACACAGATTCTTCAAACATAAAATTTTGTGTTATTTAGAGTTACTAAAATAGGTGCGGAGCGTCTGTTTATGCTCTTGATATCATTTCAAAGAATTAAAATTGCAATATATGGTAATTTGGTGTTTTATTTTCTGCATTACTTTTAACGCATTGTGTACTTCCAATTTTATATACCATCATGGCCCATTTTTTAAACAGCGTATACGAATTTTATACGAGATTTTGTAATTCTGCGATTTAATTTCTTTATTTCATCATTTCTTTTTATTGCAATATATGGCCAATTAAAGATAGAATCTCATTTTTAACCGACTTCAAAGAGGAAGTTATGATTTCAGCCTGCATGTATTTGTTGTTCACTCATAACTTCCCTAAATATGAACCGATTTTGATAATTCTTTTTTTTATTTGAAAGTGTAAGCATTGCTGACTACATACTAAAGGCCTACCCATTTCGCTAAAAACCGCCGAAAAAGTGAAGCTGGATTCAGCTTCAAACCGTAAACCATTTGATTGGACCACGTGTTAGTCCACGTAACGCAAACCCTGCCCAAATTAGCATTGAATAAGCTGTTTTCTGTTCGGTGCAGATGGTTCAGCACATGGTCATTGTTTTGGTTCAGGGTTTGCAGGATTGGTTAGAAAAACTTGGGCAAGGTACCAGAGTCTTCTGGTGGGAAACTTCATACATTAATCTTAAATAGATGGGCCTATAGATCTAGTGGGCCATGTGTAAGATGCTGGTGTGGTCCCATTTCAATTTCATCAAATTCTGGTGATTAGAACTTTTAAAAAATAAAAACATTAAAATTCCAAATCTTTTTGAAGCAGTCATCCTATTATAAGCGTTAATTTTTCAGGTATACGCAGGCTTTCATGTCTAGCACGCAAGTCAGATGTGTGTGTACAATAAATAAATAAAATTTCAGGCTATCACTCTTATACCGATACGAGATATCTTTTCTACAAAGTGCGAAATCTTGCCTGACAACGCTCGAGATCGAGATAGATTTTGCACTGTTAACGAAATAATATTGATCAATGTGAAAATTTACACTGTTAGAAATCTTCAGCTGTAGCTACATAATGACTCCACCATTTATGTAGATCTCTATTTTGATCAATGAAAATGCTCCAACCATCTATTGATTAGAACTTTTTAAAAATAAAAATAAAAATTCAGACTCTTTTACAAGAAGTCATTCAATTAGAAGCGTTTGTTTTTCATGCTGTTACTGATACGCAGATACCTGATCTTTCGAGATTTTGACTGTACCGGATTCAGATAGATTTTGTGCTATTGCGAAAAGAGATTGACTAATAAGATAAATAATACTTACTTTAAGCAGCGACAATTTCGCAAAAAATGCTGGCTTCTAATTGGTTAATCTGATTTCGTTAATAGCGCAAAATCTTTCGGATCGCAGTCAACGCAGCGTGCAGAAATTTAGGAGGCGCAAAAGTTATAGAACACACGTCATTTTTGGGTTGTTAAAGGGAAAGTTGGGGGAGGGGGTGCCAAATTGACACTTTGTCCCGGGAGCAGTTTTCTCTTCGAATGCCCCTGATCAAAGCCAAGTTGTCTTTCGCTCTTAGCAAAATCAGAATGGAAAAATAGAAGTTTGCATTTTTGCGGAATTTTTGCTATTTGCTTAAAGAGTGAAAAGTTTGGAAAAATCAGGCTTTTGATTAGTCAATCTAAATAGCGGGAAGAGATAAACACATGGATTGTAGCCTCTGTTGCAGAGATGCGAGTCCTTTGAAAAGTGCGAAATCTTAACTAGATCAATTCTTCTGTACGCTAAAATGGAAGGGTTGCATCGATGCTTTCCAACATCGGAAATAGGTGTCAAAAAGCTAAAAATGCACCTTTAAAGTACCTTTATATGTCAGAGCAAGAGTGCCTGTGTACCAGGGTGCTTTTTACGCCGGATGTACAAAGAATTTTAAGTACATTGGGCGTGTTCAAGGGACACCATCTTTGCGCGCGTGCACTCAGAAGATTCTGCATGGAGTAGGTATTATCGAAGAAGAGAATTTCAAAGTTATTCAATTATTGCATTATTTATATGGTTCAAAATTGGTAAATACAAATACTATTTCCCTTTATCCTTTCAAAACACGATTCTCGTAACAGATATACATACCTGTAACTACTCAAATAATATAAATAAATAACTATTAATAATAAATAAAAATTAATAAATAAAATAAATATTAATAATAAATAAATATTATATAAAAATAAATATTAATAATATTAATAAATAAAATAAATAACTACTAAATTATTCCGGGAAAGTATCACGTGACATATTTTATGTAATTAAGCCCTATCAGCATTTAAAATATGACCACCAACCCTAGTCAAATCTTGCGCGTGCGACGCAAACAAACAAACAAACAAAAAACTAATGGGCAATTTAATCACGTGATCGTGCGTTTTGTGCTTATCTGCTATTGGTTGCACTTTATTTGGTAGGCAAAGTTGGTAGGTTGACTGATACAATTTAACAACTGGTGATTTAAATTTTTAATAATTTTCTTTTTATTTATTTAAAAATCATTTATCAGTTGCTTTATACTTTTCGTATTAAATAGAATGCTGTTAATAAACCAATTATGAGATATCCACACAGGGGCCTCGCTAAGTGGGGGGCAGGGGGATCCTCCCCCCTCAAACATTCGCAAATGTTGTTACACTTGGCAAATTTAAAATTTTATGTCAAATTAAATTAAAATATTAATAAAAACTGCAATACATTTCCCATTTTTGACAGAATTTGAAAACGTAACAACTCTAATTGGGAATATTATTATTTTTTTTACAAATAAGAACTGTTTTACATTTTCTAAGTGCGTTAACTTAGCAAAATTATAAAGCGAGTTGGCAAATATGAAAATTTGACTTGGCAATTTAAGGTCTTCTCTCCCACCAATAAAATTTCTTAGCGATGACCCTGTATCCACATATTACAAAATTGATTTGTAATCTACAATACTGAATGGATTTCAATGGATCTTATGTCAATTAATTTAGAGAAATTTTAGAAAAAGTTTTTGTGTGTAAATATTTCTTATTTAATGATTGTATATTTTAATACCGTGTGGATAAGAGGCCAAAATATATCATAAAATATGAGAAACAAACAACATCCGAAATTATGTTAATATAAGCAAAACACTTATTTATACTTTCAATAGAAAAATTATAAACATTCTAATCATACTTTATTCATTACAAAACTAGAGGGCAAACACCAAATATTTCACCTCTTTAAAAGGTATGTTAGCAGATATTTTTAGTTAAAAATGTATATCTTTTACATTTTGCTTTTATAATATTTTCAAATTTGATTTTAACACCGTAAAATATCTACGCATGCATTATATTTGCACCCTAACCACAATAAAAACTTACTTCTAAAAAAATGGAAATTATATTACGCGTATAAGGATATATTCGCAGGATACTTTTCTTTTTAATTTCCTTAATATACATATATAAATTACTTTGGAACGATATTTAGAATATTTAGAGGGTTCAAATATAAAACTTTCTCCGCAAAAATCTCATTTTCTCGTATTTAAATAAGTATTTTATTATTATAATAGGAATACATGTGGTTCTGTATTACTAATACAAAATTTATCTTTAAAAAATGTCTTACAAACAATAATTACAAAAAAATCATAAACCGACTTTCCGCCCGCGAACGATTCGAACCCATAACGCCTGATTGCAAGCTCAACGCTCTAACCGTTCGGCCAGCGAGCTCACGTTCATCTGCAACAGATTATCTTTATAATTAGCACCGTACATAAACACGTCCGTAATCTGTTCTCCACCTGCTAATGGGCGCACAGTTGCAGTACCTGTAGCACAGTAGCGAGTAGTGAACGGATATCCCGCCCGCGATATAAACCCACTCCACATCCGGGGCTCTTGAGCGCGCGTAGCAGCTGAACACGTCCATTGCCATGTGTATCGATAATGTCTTAAGATTCAGATTCAGTTATAGAGTTAAATATCAAGATCCTTTCAAGTTTTTTTCTGACAGAATTCCTCGATATCAAAGTGGTAATATAAGAGAATATTTCATACGTTGAGACCAGTGTTGGGTATGAAAGCGCTCACTGAACAAAAACTCACGAGTTTCGCTCACTATTTGTGAACTTTGAACTGAACTTAGCTCACTATTTTATAAACGAGCGTGAACTGAACGGAAACTCAAAAAATAGACGAGTTTGAGCGAAATTTACGTTCAATTTTTTCATAATTTATTTAAAATTTTTCCAGGCCTTAGTACACTTTTTCCCTCTTTCAAATGCCATTTAGAGTCCTACACGAGCCTCAGGACGGGTTAAATCTGGATATCACTTCTCTGGGTAGTATCCTAGTCTTACTTCTTCTGCAGGCTCGGGTCGCGCCGAACCGGACCTGGGCTGTATACAATTTCGCCGAAATTAGATATATTTTTTTTCTTTCCAATGCAGTTTCATCTTAGAAGATTTTACTTTTACCATACATCATTTTTTAGATTTTTATGTCTCCATAACATGGAAGATGGATTAATAATACTAATGATAGCTGAAACATTTACATACAACTAAAAAAGGTTCATTAAAAGCATAAACATCGTAGCCTACGGCACTTCTGCATAAATGGAGATTATAAACAGACTAAGGTAAGTTTTTTTGGCCAGAACTCTTGCGTAAGGGTAAATATCAATGTCCTGTAGAAATGTACTCGGGGTCGGGCCGGGTTCGGTGCGAAATTTCAACTTTTTTTCTGGGCCGGGCCAAGCTCGGGCCTTGTTTTTAGCAATTATATCGGGCCGGGTCGAGCCTTGTTTTTAGCTATTATATCGGGCGTGGTCGAGCCTTGATTTTAGCTATTATATCGGGCCTGGTCGAGCCTTGATTTTAGCTATTATATCGGGCCGGGTCGGGCCGCTAAATTTTCTCTACAAGCCGGGCTGGGCTCGGGCCGAAATTTTTATTTTAATTGGCCGGACATTTTTTTTTCTATGGATCGGGCCTGGAAATTAACGTCCGTGCATACCTCTATCTTACATATATTGAATAATCAAATGATTAGTTCACAAAATTTTGTAAATTTGGACAATAATATCCAAACCTTAAAAAAAGTGAACTTTTTAGTGAACTTCGTTCACTTTTACAAGTGAGTTTGATTTGAACGAGTTCGTTTGAACATTTTTGAATTTGAACGTGAACTTAAATCACTTTTCAGAAATTGAACGTGAGTTTGAGTTAGTTCGTTTATTTTGTGAACGTGCCCAACACTGGTTGAGACGAATGTAGACAAAAGAAAATGGGAGAACATTTTGTTGAGTTTGCCATTTAAGTGAAGGTAATTAACTTCTTGCACTCGGGGCCGACGTCGCTGAGTGATCAAGACACCACGCCGCTTTGTGCGCACTTTGCGAGCGTAGGAGGTTGTGAGTTCGAATCCTGCTGGTTCCATTGCACACGCTTTCTGCATGGAGCCCCTGGTTGTACGTTAGGGTGGTGCGAAAAAACAAAAGTTTTTATTTCCGAAACGCTATAGTGCGGAAAAGTTGCGATTAGTAAATACAAGAAAAACTAAAAATTTTTTTTTTGAAATCGGACATTATCTTCCGATCGCGCAAACCACCAAAAAATTCAAAAGAATTGAAAAATTTCGATTTTTTTCAGATTTTTAAAAAAAATATTGCATATACATATATTTTATCAATATAGTGAAAAATATTTACATATTGTACTATTTAATAATAATAAAAAAATAAATTGCGTTTCGAGAATATCTTCCGATCGCGCAAACTCATTAAAAATCAGGAAAAATTCAATTTTCAGTGATTTTTGATGCATTAAGAAAATAATTAAATAAGTTCAATTTGCGGTCTCATATTAAAATTTAAATGTAAATTAATACCATTGTGCATGTTATGCTATTTTTGAACAACCGAGATCTTATCACGACGAGATCGCTGCAGGGCGAAAAGGTTTAGTAGTTCGCGCAACTCCTGTTAGCCACGTTGTGAAAGAGCGTTGAAGTCGCCCTATGTGTCCACATCCTTTTCTCTCCCCAACCTCGTTCACTTGCACAGTGCGCCATTTCGTATCAGTGAGTCCGTGAACGAATTTCGTTTGTTAATTAGATGTATTGTGTTATTTAAAATACATTAACATGTGACAGGTACACGGATCTGCATACGTCGTTCACAAAGAAAATTACTAGACAATCTTTTCATTGTCCTATATTTTGTCATCTCCAATAAATTTTTTGTCAAATACTTTTCACGAATATAGCGCCTGTACGAGAAACTAAAGAAAATCCTTTAAAAGAATTTAAATGCTTCTAAAATCGTTAAAAATACTTCTAGATTTTTTCAATAAATGCGTCCATATAACACGCATTGATATGTAGAATGATACATGTTTGAAGATGGTTTATAGTAATTTTAAACAGTGTATGTTGTCCATCGTGATATTTGTTTCAGGACTGAAGGAGGATAACTAAATAATCGCCCTTTTTTCCATCAAAATGTATGTCATGTGGTTCTTCTGATTCCACTTGACTTGGCTGTAATTTTTTTCTTTCTGTTTGTTTTCTTCTAATTTTGTATAGGTCAATAACTTGAAAAGCATCTGTTTTAGTTATTACAGGAATATCTTCTAGTACACTCAACGCTTTAGCAGCACCTGCATTGTCAGATACACCATTGCGATCGCAATGCAAAGATGTAGATTGTAACTCCACTTTCATTTGCCATGGTAATTTCTTCTTCTTAAATCTGATAGGCTGTATCCGTCATGGTAATGATATTTTACATATACCTACATTAGCATTAAAATTCTCATGTATTTCATCTAAATGATCAAGGTCTTTTATTTTCGCTTCGACAAATTTGGAAGGTTGACTTTTCAATATATAGTTTCGTCTTTCAAGTCTTGTACTCAGTTTTTTTTTTCTTTTTTCTTTAAACTTTAGTACCAATTTTTCCCGTTCCGTCCTTTCTCTGGAGGTAGATAAATCTATGCTCAATGACTGGTTTTTTGTTGTGTTTTTGAGACGTACAATTAGTCTCAGTTAGACACTCCCTCAAATCTGGTGACTTTTTACAGGAGCAACATAAATTCATTATTATTTACTTATTTTCTTAATCTATCAAAAATCACTGAGAATTGAATTTTTCCCGATTTTTAATGAGCTTGCGCGATTGGAAGATATTCTCTAAACGCAATTTATTTTTTATTATTATTAAACAGTACAATATGCATATATTTATCACTATAGTGATAAAAAATATGTATATATAATATTTTTTAAAAATTTTTGAAAAAATCGAAAATTTTCAACTTTTTTGAATTTTTAGGTGGTTTGCGCGATCGGAAGATAATGTCCGATTTCAAAAATTTTTTTTTAGGATTTCTTGTATTTACCAATCGCAACTTTTCCGCACTATAGCGATTCGGAAATAAAAACTTTTGTTTTTTCGCACCACCCTATTGTACGTCCTTCGTGTTATAAAAATTTCCTTGCGCTATTTCGTCCCTATACACTTTTAAATTTTTGAAACTTTTACTGCATCGTTACTGCACCGCTTTTATAGAATATCTCTATTTTGACCAATGAGAATGCTCCATAATGCAGTGAAATAATCGTTTTCTATAAACACGGTGGTGGACCGTTGAAGCAAAATTTTCAAATTTTTAACAGTGTAGTTTACACCTAAAATGAAAATTAAATGAACCTTTTTTTTCTCTGTTTAGGTCTTTGATATTCAGTAAGAAAAAATGCTCCATAAAAGAATTAAGTAATCGTTTTCTGTAAAGGCAGTAGTGTGACGATGCAGCAAATGTGTCAAATTTTTAACAGTGTATATTGACGAAGACTTATAAGCAGGCTTTCATATGGAGCACACAAGTCAGATGTATGTAAGTTGTCCTTTTACTTGTATAATCGTATTCGTTAGGCGACTACCGTCAAGTTTTGGAAGTTTGGAATTCCTACTTTTTGTGTAGTTTGGAAAACCGTGTCTGTCGATATTCAATTCTGAGTTCCTTAAGAATCGATTTGGACCTTAAAGTTTGATGAATACGACATATTTTCGAAGAGAATCAAGAACCTTATCTAAACAAGATACCACTTTCGAAAAACCTAAAGATCCACAACGATACTATCCGACAATGCAAGTTGCTTTCAAATAGCTGAAAATGAAATAGCAAATTGTCCAGAAATTTTAATACTCCAAGGCCCAGCAAAGTGCATCAATTTGTCAATGCATTCCAAAGAGACATCACATATCAGTACACATAATAGAGTATTACTCTATGAATAACTAAAAAGTAGGAAATAAAATAAGCTTTAAAAAAAAAGATCAACCGACTTCAAGAAAAACGCAAAAAAGAATTAAATGATTCTTTAAAATTCTCTAATGACAAAACGTTATTAAAAAGTCAGACATCGAATATCATAACAACCGGCATAAAAACGGTTAAATTTAATTTATACAATTTAATGTCCACCAAACATGGATTTTAGAGAGAATACTTTTTACAAGAGATGAATTTGCATATTTATGATTTAATTTATGAAGATATACATATAAAATAATGTATTATTTTTTGAAGTTGGTGCCAAACTATCTTAAATATAATTAGAATTGTGAATGTATTGCCCCTAGTACCATAACTAAAATAGTGATAATCATTGTCATTTCTGATTGTTTGGCACCGACTTCAAAAAGTAATTCATCATTTTACATGTATATATTCATAAATGAAATCAAAATATGCAAATTCATCTCTTGTAAAAAGTTTTCTCTTTAAAATCCATGTTTGGTGGATGTTAAATTATATAAATTAAATTTAACTGTTTTTATGCCGGTACCTGATATTCGATGTCTGATTTCCCAATAACGTTTTGTCATTAGAGAATTTTAAAGAATTATTTAATTCTTTTTAGCTCTTTTTTTTATTCGGTTGATATTTTTTTTTAAAAAGCTTATTTTATCAAGTTATTAAATCTATGTTCTCAGCAATATCGCTCAGACTAGAATACCCTAATAATGAAGTCCTAATGTAAAAAATGTGTATTGTCCAAGATTTCTTATAACAAAATAGTTTAACTATTGTCATGCGACTTCACTTGCACATAATGTATTGGTTAAATATATCGAGCAACTTATTTGCAAAACTTGAAAAACTTTGTCAGGAAATTCTGAAATTGATTGAATATGTTCGAGATCCGTTGTTTCTAAAAAAGAAGCAAAATTATAAAAGTCTGTATCCGAATACAGTGTATGTTACACATTGTTCCATGTGCACAGTATTGAATGTACTACTACATTTGGATACAATTCTTAATTTTATATTAAAGGTATAATGCATGTTGAATGAAACATGTTTGAACTTTGAAAAGGTTTGATTCATTCAGCAAAAAATACATTAAACTGCACTGTACCACATTTCTTTTGCAGAAAATCTGAATTTGATGCAATTTACCAATGATGAATTTACCAATCATGTAATATGAATCAATCTTTAAGAAACATATCACTTCTTAATGTAATTCAAATAAATTCTGAAATATTTTCTAACAATAACATTTAAAAGACAATACATGAATACTGTATAATTTTTTTTACACTGTATGACTATCTTAAGAAGGACTACAAATTCAATAACAACTGTCTTTTAGAATGTAAATAATGTCTGAGAAATATTTAAATATATGCTGAGATTTACGACTCAGACGGAAAGAAATGTGATAATATAACTCGCCAATATGCATTCTAAATGTGTGAATCAAATACAATAACACTTGTGAAACACAAAATCTCAGGGAATGGAAATATTTCCCCTTTTTGGACACATTTCTGTCTTATATAAAATGATATGCAAAGTTTAGAGAATCTCCCAAGAAATTACATTTCTTAACTTATTCTAAATTATAATTTTATTAACACGTAAAAGAACCTTCTATACTAGTTCATGCTTTACAATATTGTATTGTATTATAATGTGTAACACATGTTCGATAATTTCATAATACAATATTATAAATAAGAATGCATTATATGGCTAACTATCACCGGTCACTTGCGATTTTAAATGTTTGTGGTGATGAAAACAACGCCACATACTTGGTTAATGATCTAAACGTGGTTAGTACTAAAAATCATATAATAATAATATCCCATTCAGCGTTGTGAAGGAATGTGAGGGGTATTAACAATTAATAAAATTTAATCCTTGGAATAATAATCTAAAAAAAAATTGCAATAACTTCGGATCGACTTATTTAACGTTTAAATTTGTAATTTAGGATTTTAAATGGATAAGTAAATTGATTAAAGTAAAAGTATTCAAATCATTAATATTAAGGGTTATTAATCGATTAACTCACTGAAAGATAGAGTAAAAGAAATCATCAAGAAAAACACAAATATATATATACACTCAAACATTTATTTTCAAGACATATAAATTGCAAAATTCAAATAACAAAAAGTATGATTCACAAATAATTATGTAATTTACTTGCTACACTTAATTCTTTTAGTTTTAAATTTTAATTTGACTTAAATAATGGACATTATTAAATGCTCACAGCACAATTCATTAGGGCTGTCCACCCAAAATTATTCATTAGTTTTATTTGGTTATTCTTAAACTTAATTTTAATTTATCAATAAAAAATTAAATAGTGAATATTTTATATCTATTAATGCAACACAAAAGTTGTTTAAAATGGCCTTTCCAAGGAATAATTAAAGAGTTTCTCAGCATAGACGTAGCATCCGTCGGGCTTGATTATTATCCTATACAGTTCTGTAAAGTTCTCAAATGTTCTCATCACTGTTCAGAAGAAAAAAAAAGATGCACAATCTAAGTTCCTTTAATATGTTCACCATTCATAGCTGCTTAAAAAATCATAAAATAATGCACAACCTCGATACTTTTCCAATATGTTTACCATTTGTCTCTGTTAGAAAAATCACGAAATGATGCACAGACTTGATACTTTTTCAATATGTTTATCATTCATCACTGTTCAAAAAGTTTATAAAATGATGCGCAGCCTCGGTACTTTTTCAACATGTTTATCATTCATCATTGTTCAAAAATCATAAACTAATGTAGAATCTCGGTTCGGCTGTCCCCGTTGACCGGTACAACACTTATCAATTACGTAATGCGATTCCAAAAAGGGCATGCTGCATGTATTCGCACATCTAATCGTGAAGAGTAGTTCACACCGAATCTCCTAGGCGATCACATGTCCGGAACATCACAAGTGAATCAAAAATTGATTGTCATCCAAAACACGCTCTTCTGCAATAACGAACTCCAAAATACGTTGTTCCATAATAACGAACTATCTTCTTGGGTCGATCACTAAAAAGTCAGGAAAATTCTCTGAGAGGGAGTTTTCTTTTGTTTATTTTGCTCCGTCCCATTTTTTTCTTATTTTAATTGCCGCGGAATCGCCACTACTCAATTGGTCCACATAGAAACACACTCTATTGGTTCTGTGTGATTCCTAGCAGGTGATTGGTACGTGTTTTTCAGGGAGGCATGTCTTTTTATTGTTTCTTTCTTTATTGTTTATCTCACTTCTCCCCGCTATAGGCTGTTTTAGGATGCCGCCGTGTGTGGGACTTTTGACCACACGCACGTTCATCCACTGGTTGTAAATAATTGTCGATACCCTCATAAATTCTGTTGACTTGTTCCTTCGATTTTTATGTCAAGAATGGTGCCAAACTGACTTTATGGCTTTTGGGTGTATTATTATTTGTCTGAGAGTTTTATGGTGAGAAAATCCAGAATAATCACATGTGACATTTTTACAGATCTGTTTTTCCTCTTTCATTACCCCGATTATTAGAAATAAATAAAGCTTGCAGATTTAATAAAAATAGCTTTTATTTTTTTCTGATAATTAAAATTATTATTATTATTATTATTATTTGGTTATTGTTACTAAATAAAATAAATTCAAAATTTCACTTCTATTCTTTTATATATATTTATATATTTTGGATTGTGTTGTTCCATTTTTTTTCTTTCATTTATTATCATTTTCAGCGATATCTTAACATTATCTGTACGACAATGTTTTGCAAAATATCTTGAAAATATTAAATGATTAATCTCAAAACTTGAGGTGTATAAACAGCATAATGAATACCACATATTTACGTGAACATATTTTACAGAAAATAAATAAGGGATCATAAATAAATTGAAGAAAAAAAGAGTATTTTTTGATTACCCTGTAAATACTAATGATTCAAAGCGTTGAGCTGTAGCACACGATTAGGAGACTCCGTCTAATAAAGTTTCTCTATTTGAATCAGCATAACACGCAAACGCGTGGAGTAATCTAAAAAAAATACAAAATTCCAACGAGTGAATTGCTTATAATTTGCAGAGTTCTTAATATAAAATAATGTTCTGTTTAAAAACAAGGGCAAACGATTGTGTTTATAATATACTATGTAATCAAAATTATAAAGAAATAAATTTTCGTTTAAAAATGAACAGGTTAACTGAATAATGTTTTACTACCTGATCGAACGTAATCAAGATATAATGTGCATCGATAAATATATATAGCATTTTTTGTGAAAATCTCAAAAACATAGTTTGCAAATTCTGAAAGTGATCTGCAATAGTATGAGCTCGAAATCTTCTTTCTCCCAAAGGAAGCAAAATGATAAATGCTTTATTCAAATATAGTACATATTACACACAACTGCATGCACTTTTCTATTTGAATACATCCCCTCATGTTTATTTTAAAGGAATAATGCGTATAGAATGAAAAAAAAGTTTAAACTTTGAAAAGCTTTGGTTCACTCATTAAAATAAATTGCATGTACACTGTTCTACATAAAAAAAAAATCAGTTTGATGCATCTGAATTTCTTAATCATACAATACGATACAAACTTGAAGAACCGTATCACTTTTTAATGTAATGTAAATAAATCCTAAAACAGTTTCTACCAATAACATTTAAAATATACAATTTGATTACTGTATAAGTTATTTCACAGTGTAAGTGTTTCTTAAGAACACTTTAAGAAATTCAATATTAATTGTGTTTTAGAATACAAATAATGCCTGATAAATATTTAAATATATGCTGAAATTTATTACTCAGGCGTAAATGTGATAATGTAGATTCTAAATATGTATTCTAAAATTGTGATTCAAATGCAGTAAAACGTATTGAAAACGGAATCTTAAGGGACAGAAATAATTCTACGGATCGGATACATTTCGCCTTTATATGAAATGATATATAAAGCTTATAGAATGTGCTATAAAGTTACGTTTCCTAACTTAATTTTTTAGCTTCGAAATTGTAATTTTATTAGCACATCGTCGAACTTTTCATGTTATTTGATGCACCACAATATTGCATTTTATTATAAATACGATGATGAAAACAGAATATCTGTCTTTCGACTTGTTTCTAAAATCATCTTCATGTTAAAATATTTTATTGTGGTGGTGACTACGGAAGTAGTTCGAAACGTAAATACTGTGTTTTTATAATCACATTTATTTATACATATTTATAAAATCACAATATCTCCGATTTGAACTGTTTCTGTAATCATTAAAAGGATAAAATTCATTATTCTGAAGACGAAGGTAGAACCAGTTCGGAACATATATATTGTGTTTATTTTGCACAAGTTGATAAAAACAGAATACCAACGATTCGAACTGCATCTGCAGTCACTCTCAGCAAAAATTTTGTATCCTGATGATGAGTATAGAATCAGTTCAAATATAGATATTGTGTTTTTATCGTCATGTTTATTTGTTCGTGTTCATTTAGAGGTTCTTACTATTTAGCAATGTTACATGTTTTTACTAATACCTTGTTATTTATCATATTATAATAATGGGAATAATGATTAATTTTATGATGTATTGTACACTGCAAATCCTCAAAACACATTCTACTCACTATGCAACGCATTTTAAAACGCCATACGTGTCAAGATGTGTTTCCAATGTGTTTAATCCATTCCCATGTGTTTGAGATTGTGTAACAAAATGCGTTTCCGCTGTACTTTCCCAAAGCATTAACCGGAAGTGCAACACATAACGTATGATAGAACACATGAAAATGCATCGCAGTAAACAGCGCGTTCAGTTGAATTCAAATATATCTCTCCGGAAAGGATTCCTTAATTTCTGTGAAGGGTGATTAAACTTTCAAAAAAGTAAAAAAAAATACAATTCCGAAACTTTTTTTTTGAGAAGGGGGGGGGACATTTTTCTCCTGGAGGGATTTTTGTGGTTCCGGGGGGAGGGGAGGGTGATTGCATGCAGCGAAATTTGTGTTTGTATGGACAGCAAATATGCAAATTCATATTCTTTAACTGAAGACACGACTGACCAACGCTATCTCACTGCTCGGAGCTGAGTCATGCTGGTGAGAAACCTGTTTTACACGCGCATGGATTTGCGCATCTCTCAGAAATTGTAAACAAGAACGAAATCAAAGAAATGGCGCCAATTCGAATCAAAGCCGCTGTTTTTCGAACGGCAAAGAAATGCTGAGATCTCTACAAATAAAAAACTCTGACAAAAAGTAAGTACCATTATTCATTTTGTATGTTGTTTCAGTTTCCTTACCATGTATCTAATTGCTTTTCCCTTTTTATGTATTTAAGGTTAGTTTCATTGTTTTTGGTGTGTTATTGTTGAAAATGTTAATCAAATCACACATGAGCGAGTTATTTCTCGCCTCTTGGAAAATTTAATAATCTGACATTTTGTCTACTCAAATCCATGGAATTTGTTCTAGAATTACTGCGCAAAAGAGATATAAAATGAATGGTGGACGTTGAAGCATCTGAAAGTTGTAATTGAAGTTGTTCAAAGTGTCTTTCAAAAATGATTTTTTTAAGATTTTAAAAATTCAAAGTGAAAAGAAGTTTCTTTTCTGGCTCAGAATGTTTTGTACTATTATACTGCACTTTTAGGTTACTTTTTTCGAGATGTATTTCTGAAGCTAAGTTCAATTTAGCAAAAAGATCGTTTTCTTTTGGAAAAAAAAAAAAAAAAAAACAGTGGGGAGAGATTTAACAGCTAAACCATTCACGATATTATTTGTTTTGGAAAATCAATTATTGTATTCTAACTCTATATAAGTTGATTAGTTATGTATTTGGATTTAAACCTTTAGCATTGTTAATACATTTACAAAGTAAAAAAAAAAATCTCTCTCTCTCTATATATATAGCAATCATATGTGCAGTTACATTTAATTTTATTATGTAATTAGCTATTAAAATGGTGTTTGAAATTATAAGAGTTTAGCAACACTGTACAGTTGGAAAAAATTTCTTCCTCTCCCCTTTTTCCTCACTTCCTACTTTCATGCTTGTTGTTTTAATAACATTTTAATTCTGTATGCTAGTTGTAAACATAGAAGCAAATTTATCAGGTTCTGTAGGATGTGTAATTAACATATCGGTGTCCTTCATTGGAATTTTTGAGGCTTGATTTATTTCTGTTGTTGCAAATAAATTTTGATTTACACTATATAATATAGATGGGAGATTGGCTAAATTCTTTTGATAAATTAATATATTTAAAAAAAAACTGGATTCTAATAATGTAATTATTGCATAAAAAATAATTTAAAAAAGAAATTTCTTATTAGTGTTTATTATTAACATGTTTATCCTGTTTTTAATTTTATCTTGTGTTGTTTAAAATTTTAGAAGAATTTTTAGTAGCATTTATTGTTTATATCTTATAAAACCATTCTGAAGAGGTTTGAAAAAATAGACAAAGCAGCAACATTCACAAAAATTAAAGATCTTCAGAGGATTCCCAATTTTTGCAAATCTTTGAGAGTCTAAATATTTGAAACTGGGGAAAACGAACATATATATATATATATATACAGTAGACTCCCTCAAATCTGCAATCCTAAAATCCACCCATAATTTACAGATGTAAACAATGAAACATTCAGTTCAGATATATGGACAAGATTTGACTTTTCTAGTTTTACATCAGTTCCATCATGCAATATTTTAATTTGTAATTTTTGTTAATGTTACTTGAATTCCTGTTTTTTCACGAAGGAAGAATACATATATTTCTGAAAAAAAAAATTCAAGACATGGCTGATATCATTAATAATCACAATCTTCTTATAAAATTTATTTATGTATTAATCAAGCTTTTCTGGTTATTAAGTCTGACTAAACCTGAAATAAAACTTCCTTATTTTATGATTTTGATGTGAATTAGTAAAGTACCTTACCTTTATGAGGCAAGTTTCATTGAATAATTTAATAAAAATACATTTAATCTTTTTAATCAACATTTAATCATACATTATTGATTATTAACTTGACCTTTGCTTTTAATATTTTAATCATTTCAAAAATTATCCAAATTTTTATTAATTTGATTTATTACTTTAATATTTTATTATATTGTAAACATTCTTTATAGTTTTGACTCGACTGCATTATTAATTACACTTTTACAGATATTTAAAAATAACTCTTTAAAAATGTAAACAAAGTAATGACCAGAAATCCGCAATTTTTTTTAAATTTTCGCAACCTCTGGTATTAAGCTGTGCAGATTCGAGGGAGTTCAGTCGACTGTATGCAAATATATTATATATACATAGTCATATAAAATAGTGTTTCCTCTATGCTATTATTTAAAGGCACAGCACTGTGCCTGTTCTAAAATCGACAAAATGCATTCATCTCTTTTGTTAAAATATTGAAATGCACCTTTAGATGTATCCAGAAATCTCTTATACAGAGTTTCCAAATTAATGTATCCGAAAACTTGCAAAAATTATAGAACTTCCTTATTGTTTACAAAAAATATAGGAGACTATTAAATCATGGTGTATTTTTTTACTTTTTTAATCTTTTCTTAATAACCCCCCCCCCCCCCCACACACACACACTGCCTTGAAATTTTATTAATATATTTAGCCTATCTACTAAAGTTTTCTTTTCTGGTAATCTTGTAGTTGTTGTGTTTGGAATTTGATATTATTTAAAATTTTTATATATTTTTATTTGCTTTTGTTGAATAGAATTTTGTAGAAAAAGGTCTCTTGCTGATGAATGCTGTTTTGTGAACCAAACCTCTTACTGATGGAAGATGAGTATAAATTTTTTATAAATATATTACATTTTAGTAACATTTATTTCCATGAGTAAAAAGCAACTGATCTGTATAGCTTGATTCCAAGTAGTTTGTTGATATAATATTTTGTGTAGTACATTATATATATTTAACCTAGGGTCAGCCCAGGTAACTCCTGATCAACAACTTTCCCGAATAATTTTTGGTCACGATACTTTTCAGTTTTTTAAAATTTCCTCACAAAAATGAAAAAAATCATAGAGAAATTCTAAACTACCTTGTTTAGAATTCATCATTTAATTGTACAATAACTACTTATTTAGTTGGGGGGGGGGGGTATTTTGAAACTGCTTTCTATAAGTTTTTGTAAAATAACATTTGGTCTTATGGCACATTTTTTCAAAGATCTTTGTCATAACTTAAATCTAAAATATTTTTTTTTCTCTTTTTGGTTCAATTATAAATTACTTTAGATATTGAAAAATAGTGTTGAAATTTCTTATAAATAACCTTTTCAATAATTTAAAGACGTTTATCAAGTATTGCCACATGTACCTGGGCTAAATCATGCGCAATCCCATTTTATTGTCATATTTAATACTTTTAGTTGTCAAACAACCCTTTTAGCGCTAACTATAAAGTGAACTGCAACCACATTGTTCACCATACTTTAATTAAATGTTACTTTAAAAAGTATAAGGTTACCTCACCTGGAGTTATTTTTGGTCTCTGACTTTTGCAAAATGGTCCATAAAAATATACATAATGCAATAAAAGAACCTAATTATTATGCTGTGTATGATATTTTATTTATTTATTTGGCATTGAATAGCTGAGATGCATCTCAACATCGCTCTTTTTTACAATTTTAGTTGCAGATGTTTTTTATAAGGACATTTTCATTTTCAGAACAATTTTTCAATGTGAAAATAATTTTATAAAAAATATCTGTTACCAGAATCAAAAAAGTAAAAAAAAAAGGAGCGATGTAGAGTAAAGATGCATCTCATCTATCCAATGCAAAAAAAATATTTAAAAATATCGAAATGCAAATGAGATATTAACAAATAACATCCCCATAGGATTAGCATTATCTTGCGAGAAAAATCATGACAAGTGATGGGTGTTGCAGATATTTTTTCCATTTTCTCCTTTATTCCAGCATTCCCGCTTATTTTATTTAGCTCCTTATTATCAAACCTTAACATTATTAATAATTAAAATGCAAAAAGACATTAAAAGTAATTAATTGATTGTTTGATTAATTAACGGTTCATTTGTAACATATTTTACCTGCAGATTATTTTGTTTCTGAAAGATTTGTTGCAGACACTTGGAAAATTTACTGTTAGTGAAAATATTGGTTTGTGTTTTGTAATTTATCCCAGTCTATAAATAGACATTAAATGTTGGACGAGCTTCCCCCCCTCCTTTGTCCCAAATTGTCACACTTCATCATACCCCTTTTCCCCCCTCCCCCCTCTCTTGCCACACATCACACTATATTACGTAAACACATGCTTACAATTCAGCGATAAAGCACTATTAACAGGTCATATTTCAAATTTTATTTTTAGACTTTAACTATGTGTTTTAGTGACATTTGTGAGCATAAGATTATAAGTATAAGAGTGATTCATGTTCTCATTTTGTCTGATATTAGATTTAAAATTTACAACAAAAAACATATTTAACATACAATAATAATAAAATATTAATCTGAAAAAGAAATTGAAAACAGTAATATTTTGGAAATTGAAATTAATATATTTGGTTCCAAATCATATCTTTATTTTATGAATACAAGTTTTATAATTTAATCTGCTATTTTTTAATAATTTTATTTTAATCAAAAAGTGTGATGTCACACTTCTTACCCGCTATCACCCCCTTGTCACAATCTCATGAACTTCCCCCGTTACCCAAGCGTGACATCTTTTATGGACGGCCCCTTTGTTTCCTAGATTATACAGTAGACTCCCTCAAATCCGCACAGCTTGGGACCAGATGTAGTGCGGATTTTAGAATTTTGCAGATTTCTGGTCATTGCTTTGTTTACATTTTTTAAACAGTAATGTGAGTGTCATTAATGCTGCAATCAGAACTATAATGGACGCTTACAATATAATAAAATATTAAAATAAGTAATAAACTAAAATAATAAAAATTTAGATAATTTTTAAAATGATTAAAGCACTAATAGCAAAGGTCAAGTTAATAATCAATAATGTTTGATTAAATATTCGTTATAAAGACTAAATGTATTTTTCCAAAATTATTAAAAAAAAACTAGCCTCATGAAAGTACATTACTAATTCACATGAAAATTATAAAATAAGGATTTTTTTTTTCATGTTTAGCCAGGTTAATAACCAAAAAATCTTAAATTAATGCAGAAATATATTTGGTAAGAAGATTGTGATTACCCGTGATATCAGCAATATCTTGAATTTTTTCAAAAAAAATGTATTCTTCCTTCATGAAAAAAACATGAATAGAGTATTAAGAAAATTACAAATTAAAAAATATATGGAATTTATACAAAACTAATAAAAATCAAATTTTGTCCCAATATCCAAACTGAAAGTTTCATTGTTTACATCCATAAAATATATGCGGATTTTAGAGAGTTGCGGATTTCTGGTTTGCAGATTTGAGGGTGTCTACTGTATTAAGTTTATTAATGCCTGAAATTTAATAAGCAGTTACTATATTTGGGATCTCTCAGTTAATTTGAATAAATCTTTGTTAACATAAAAATGCAAGAATCAGAAGTACAAGTGCTCTACAAGTTATGAAACTACAATAGTGTTTCTAACAGTAGTTTGTCGTGTAGCTAATAGCAGTCGTCCAAAGGAAAAAAATCAGTAGTTTGCGGCAAGTAATGACACTACTTTGAAAAGGGGGGGGGATATATCCACATATAAATCATATTGGCAGATTACTTAGGAAAAAAAGAGTGTGTAGATCTTTATCAGACACATCTTCCATAAAAGTATTTTTTTTTTTTTGAAAAATAAACACTACATTTCAACTGACTTTTTTTTAAATGGGAGAGGGGGGGAGTTTCCCTAAAATAATCATTTTTAAAAATATGCATTTTACACCCAATATTGTGAAGAAAAAATAATAATAATGAAACAGCAACCAATGAAAAAATATTTCTAAACTTCATATCTTTTTTCCAGCTTTTTTCAAGGGATGATAATGTACATCACAAAGAGGGGAGGAAGCCCAAAATTATGAAAAAGTTGATTATGTTATGTATGTATAACCTCTTATTTATTGCATAATATGTAATTGTTTATGTGTCAAATGATGTTAAAATACTGTATTATTTTTTTGGATGTCTTATATCATGATTATTTTATAAAAGATTCAACAATCTGATGGGATTTTAAAATACAAATAAAAGTTACCAGAAAGTTCCTTTTGAAAATTTTGGCTTTTTATTGCAAAATTCAACCTTTTTCCTTTAAAATGTGGCCAAGATATTTAACAGAGAAGTGCCAAATACCATTCTAGCCTCTAAATTTTACCTCTGTTAGTGACAATTAATTTTTATCACTTCTACATTTGATTTTTTTTAAAATTAAAAGAATATTTGCAATTTTGATTTTGTCCATGCCTTCCCTTTTAATTTTAGTTTTATTTTTGTATGTTTGCATCAGAGTTGCTGGCTTTGAACCCGGCCAAAAAAGCTGCTGTTTTTAATGTTTTAAACACTTTTAAAAAGCTAGCCTTTATTTTTAAAAGTTTGTTTGTTTTTAAAATTTGGATGGATTAAATTTTAATTCACATAAATATTTTTTACTACAAAAATTATAAATTTCTACGAAACTTTGTCAAATAAATCTTTATAATCACTAAAAAACAACTGTAAAAGCATCATGTCTCAAAAAAAGGAAAAAATATATATATATATATATATACTTTTACAAATAAAACTAAAGTAACTAAGATATTGCCATATGATAATCCATTGAAACCAACATTTATACTGTCTTTAAATATAATTAATATAAAAAATGAAATCCTGTTAAAATCGTTTGAAGTGATATAGAGAGTAGATTACCAAAATTAAGAAAGGTAAATGGATAGACAGTAGAAGTATTTAATAAGCAATCAAAAATTATTTAAACTAAATACATTATTAAAAAGAAAATGCACCTCAAAAGTGTATTAGGACAAAATAAAAACAACATGCAAAATGTTATGTAACTTTGTTAAATTTTTAAAATTGCTTTTGCACATGTCAAGGTCAGGTCAAGGATACTTACTTCATTTGCTGATAATAAATTTAGATTAATTTGCAAGCAAGTTTTTTGTCATGGCAGTCAAAACAAAAGATTCCACTTGCAAAAAGAGAGCAAATTATTTACCTGCATCATAGTGGAAAAACGTTCCGGGAAATTTCAAGTATGTTAAATTTGTCATTGTGTTCAATTCACAATATTCTTAAAAAGAAAAAAAAAGACTGGTGTTGTCGATAACAGAGAAAATCAGGGAGACGAAGCAAGCTGACATTTGGAGAAAGACTACAAGTAAATTAAAGATGCTCTAAAAGATTCATCTGGAGGTGCAAGGATGTTGGCCACAAATATCGAGGAAAGATTGTACCGCCACATACTGTAAGGAACTTTTTGGATCGTGCTGGCATAAAAGGAAGACGGCCAAAAAATAAACTTTTTTTCAGAAATCGCAGAAAAAAAATTTGCAATTTGCCAAAACATTAGATTTCTGGAAAAATGTCATTTTCATGGAAAAAAAAAAAACATGTTTCAAAATTTTAAACCAAAACACGTACTCTTTGTTTGAAGTAAAAAAGGTGCTGCTTTATAATCTCAAAATTTACTAAAGACTGTAAAGCATGGAGGGGAGAATGTCATGCTCTGGGGTTGCATGGCTTGCAATGGAGTTGGAAACAGCCAGTCTATTTATGGGAAAATGACAGCTTTGTCATATATTAATGTGTTGTGGCATAATTTGAAGGATAGTGCAAGAAAATAAGGATTAGAGAATGCATTTTTCCTTCAACACGATCCCAAATATGCTGCCAATAAAACCAAAGAGTGGCTTTTTATATAAGGCTTCCTGAAGATTAATAACTGCACCACAATCACCAAACTTGAATTCTATTGATCATCTATAGCATCTACTTGATCAGAAAATGAGAAAATGCTCAATAACAAGCAAATCAAGTTTGAAGCAAGCATTGCAAAATGCATGGAACACCATGTCCTCAAAAATCACCAATGATTTTATAGAATTTATACTGAGATGTTTAGTAGCAGTGATTGCAGCAAAAGGACTGCATACCAAGTATTAACTTCATATTTCAGTCTTCAATTATCGTATTTTTTATATGATTCAGCATTTGAATCTGATGTTCTAATATTTATTTTGCAAAACTTAATTGCGATAACTTAAAAAATGTCTACTTCTACATACAAAGAAAGATGGTTCTTGAAGTAAATAATTATAGTACAAAAATAACAGGAAAAAAAGAAATATTTTGTACAATTAGTTTACAATATTGAAAGAACAAATTAATTTTTGTGGAAAAAGTAATAATATACAAAGAGCATTCCATAATATAGGATTAATCTTTCTTAACCTAAACTGCTTTTTATTTTTTTCTGAATGAAAGAAAAGTTCAAAAATATTCATTCAAGAACAGCATCACTTGTTGGTAATGTCAATTTTGAGGATGTAAAATTTGAAATTTCTCATTTTCATCGATATTTGTTTTTAAAGGTGATCATCCACAGAAGGAAAGATGTTTTCTAGGGCAGTACCAAAAAGCAATTTCCTTTCCCTTTCTTTATGCTCAAATGTCAATTTTGATCCCATATACTTAAGATAAAGTAAATAAGCTAGCACTGCATTAAATAAGATTTGAATCTTGCATTTGTGAATTTCCAAGATATTTACATCATTAAATAAAGTTAAGCAAATTTTATGAGCAGTTGCAACGGAATAGTCATGTTTTTTGCTTTTATCTAAAGCAACAACAATAGATTTTAATATTTGTAACAAGTGTTTAACTTCTTTATAAATCATCAGTATTTATTTACAATTTTCACAACTGCTATGTCCTTAATATCATTTTCATGATTTTCAGTTATCTGCAAATATTATGGCTGATTCTCCATGAAAGATTCAAAACTATCAAAATCTATTGCTAAATTTATTTATTTTTCAATTTAAACTATTAACAATATTTTATTTGTTATTTATCCTGAATAAAATGTACATTATTAGTAGTTTAATACTACTAAAAAAGTTTCAGATTATGACATGAAATGTGTTTCTGCCAGTTAAAATTGGTTATAACCATTTTCTACCTCTGACATGGCAAAAACCCAGCCCTGATTCCACTAGCTGTTATTCCAGTATTAATTTCTTCATTATTAAGAAATTAGGTTACTTTTAAAATTCTAAATCAATTAAACATCATTAAAAATAATTAAGTTTGGCCAAAAAAGACTTAAAATCAATAAAAGAACTGCATATGTGGATTTTTTAAATTTTAGCCGTCTTTCTTGCATCCTTGGTTTGCAGTAATGTATAGATTCGTATCTGATACATGAAATAAGGTTAAGAGCTATACATTAGGGTGGTGCGAAAAAACAAAAGTTTTTATTTCCGAATCGCTATAGTGCGGAAAAGTTGCGATTGGTAAATACAAGAAATCCTAAAAAAAAATTTTTGAAATCGGACATTATCTTCCGATCGCGCAAACCACCTAAAAATTCAAAAAAGTTGAAAATTTTCGATTTTTTCAAAATTTTTTAAAAAATATTATATATACATATTTTTTATCACTATAGTGATAAATATATGCATATTGTACTGTTTAATAATAATAAAAAAAATAAATTGCGTTTAGAGAATATCTTCCAATCGCGCAAGCTCATTAAAAATCGGGAAAAATTCAATTTTCAGTGATTTTTGATATATTAAGAAAATAATTAAATAAGCTGAGTTTGCAGTCTCATGTTAAAATTTAAATGTAAATTAATACTATTGAGCATGTTATGCTATTTTTGAACAACCGAGATCTTACCACAACGAGATCGTTGCAAGGTTTAGTAGTCCTTCAAGATTTAGAGTTTCGCGCGCATCCTGTTAGCCACGTTGCGAAAAATCGTTGAAATCGCCTTACGTGTCCACATGCTTCTGTCTCCAAACTCGCCCACTTGCACAAAACGCCATTTCGTATCACAGAGCCCGTGAACGAATTTCATTTGTTAATTGGATGTATTGTGTTATTAAAAATACATTAACATGTGACAGGGACGCGGATCTGGATACGTCGGTGACAAAGAAAATTAGTAGACAATTTTTACATTGTCCTATATTCGGTCATCCAAGAGATTTTCTGCCAAATATTCTTCCAGCACACGAAGATGTTCTTCAATGCTACCTTGAGGAGAGGTCTCTATTAGCAAGTAAATTCAACATCATTAAGGTGAGTTTCTCATTTGTCAGCAATACAGTCGCACAAAAAATAAAATATATTTATTAGAAGGCGTCAATCCCAAAAGTGTTTGATTGTAGAATCATTTAGCTAATTAATGCCTACTACGATAATATTCTAAACTAACGAAATCTTACATTCGAGACAAGGAATAGCCAAACCTTATAAAAAAGTTTGATGAATTTGAAAAATAAGAAACTCAACTGTGTGATATTTCAGCCTGCAAACGTGTAATGAATTTATATTGCTCCTGTAAACAGTCACCAGATTTGAGGGAGTGTCTAACTGAGACTAATTGTACGTCTCAAAAACACAACAAAATTCCAGTCATTGAGCATAGATTTATCTACCTCCAGAGAAAGGACGGAACGGGAAAAATTGGTACTAAAGTTTAAAGAAAAAAGAAAAAATAAACTGAGTACAAGACTTGAAAGACGAAACTATATATTGAAAAGGCAACCTTCCAAATTTGTCGAAGCGAAAATAAAAGACCTTGATCATTTAGATGAAATACATGAGAATTTTAATGCTAATGTAGGTATATGTAAAATATCATTACCATGACGGATACAGCCTATCAGATTTAAGAAGAAGAAATTACCATGGCAAATGAAAGTGGAGTTACAATCTACATGTTTGCATTGCGATCGCAATGGTGTATCTGACAGTGCAGGTGCTGCTATAGCGTTGAGTGTACTAGAAGATATTCCTGTAATAACTAAAACAGATGCTTTTCAAGTTATTGACCTATACAAAATTAGAAGAAAACAAACAGAAAGAAAAAAATTACAGCCAAGTCAAGTGGAATCAGAAGAACCACATGACATACATTTTGATGGAAAAAAGGGCGATTATTTAGTTATCCTCCTTCAGTCCTGAGACAAATATCACGATGGACAACATACACTGTTTAAAATTACTATAAACCATCTTCAAACATGTATCATTCTACATATCAATGCGTGTTATATGGACGCATTTATTGAAAAAGTCTAGAAGTATTTTTAACGATTTTAGAAGCATTTAAATTCTTTTAAAGGATTTTCTTTAGTTTCTCGTACAGGCGCTATATTCGTGAAAAGTATTTGACAAAAAATCTATTGGAGATGACAAAATATAGGACAATGAAAAGATTGTCTAGTAATTTTCTTTGTGAACGACGTATGCAGATCCGTGTACCTGTCACATGTTAATGTATTTTAAATAACACAATACATCTAATTAACAAACGAAATTCGTTCACGGACTCACTGATACGAAATGGCGCACTGTGCAAGTGGACGAGGTTGGGAAGAGAAAAGGATGTGGACACATAGGGCGACTTCAACGCTCTTTCACAACGTGGCTAACAGGAGTTGCGCGAAATACTAAACCTTTTCGCCCTGCAGCGATCTCGTCGTGGTAAGATCTCGGTTGTTCAAAAATAGCATAACATGCACAATGGTATTAATTTACATTTAAATTTTAACATGAGACCGCAAATTGAACTTATTTAATTATTTTCTTAATGCATCAAAAATCACTGAAAATTGAATTTTTCCTGATTTTTAATGAGTTTGCGCGATCGGAAGATATTCTCGAAACGCAATTTATTTTTTTATTATTATTAAATAGTACAATATGTAAATATTTTTCACTATAGTGATAAAATATATGTATATGCAATATTTTTTTTAAAAAATCTGAAAAAAATTGAAATTTTTCAATTTTTTTGAATTTTTAGGTGGTTTGCGCGATCGGAAGATAATGTCTGATTTAAAAAAAAAAAAAAAAAAAAAAAAAAAAAATTTAGTTTTTCTTGTATTTACTAATCGCAACTTTTCCGCACTATAGCATTTCGGAAATAAAAACTTTTGTTTTTTCGCACCCCCCTACTATGCATTCTGAATGTAAAATTATTGAATTTTTAGTAATTTTGGACGCTTGCTACTCTACACTTGTTGTCTTTGTCTATTTTTTGGCAGGGAGAGGGATTATGTTTGTGTTGATATTCAGATTTGGATATTAAACAATAAATATGCTGAAAGTTGGGAATATTCAATTTTAGTAATGAAATGATTTTAAATACCTTAATAATAATTTTGTGATTAAAACTATTTTGATATCGGAAAAAAGTAAATAAAAAAATAGTTAAATAAAAAAGTATCAAGATTCCCTTCCTCTTCTTCCAAAAAATATCTTAGAATATTAAGTGCCAGATTCTTATACTCTCTTTCTGAACTGGGTTGTAGAATATTTAATAAGCAAACATTACAGTGCTAGCTAAGCGTAAAATCAACATAGTGATATATGTCCAAGCTGGGAGTTGAACCCGGAACCCTTTGAATAGCTCATCAAGTGCTCCACCATTTAAGTTACGAGGACGATGCCCAGCTTGGCATTTCTCACTCACATATTATTGGTAATTCTACAGCTGTGACACAAGATGGAAAAGTCTGCATGAACACACAAATAAAGCCAGCATCAGTAAAATACATAATATAATTATAATTATTTTTTCACTTAATTATCAGCAGTGAAATGATGCTCGAAATTATTGAATATTTAATAGATAAAAATCACATTAGTAGCTAAGCGCCTTTACATATTGTTATGCCACATATTTGTGTGCTCATGTAGACTTTTCCATCTTGTGCTGCAGTTGTAGCCTTACCAACAAAATGTGAGTGAGAAATGCCAAGCTGGGCATTGTCTTCTTAGCTTAAATGGTGGAGCACTTGGAGTGCTATTTGAAAGATTCCTGCTTCGATCCCCGACTTGGACATTTTTCACTATGTTGTTTTTATGCTTAGCTAGTAATGTGATGTTCTGTCATTAAATATTCAATAAATTCAAGTGTAATTTCACTGCTGATAATTAATTGAAAAATTAATTATTATTATATAGATTCTAGAATGCTATATTTATTCACAGCATTTAACCTTTTCATTCAGAATAAGTAATGCATATATGCTTATCAAAAGATGCATGTGAAATTTGTATTTGACATCATAAATAAATTTATGTAATATTTGTCTTTTTTTAATTAGAGCAATTTTTGATATTTCAGCAGTAAAATAAACTATTCTAAAAAAGCATGGCAATTCAAATAAAATTTGTGTAAGGGATATCATCTCAAAAGGGTTAATCTTGGCAGCAGAAAAAACAAGACAGGAGATTAGCATCACAGATTTTCCTTTTCATCAAACCTTTCTTTTGGCTTCATATTATGTTTAGCATATGAAGCATGTACATGAATTATACATTATGTTACTTAATGCAAAAAAAAAGATTTTTACTATTAAAAATTTAAAAATTGCTTAAAATTGCTGGAGGTAAGTGATTGTTTGAGTAATTAATGCTTAAGTTATAAAACTATTTAACCTGGAGATTATTTTTTTATCCTTAAAGTATGTGTTGCAGACATTTGGAGAATTTTTTTTTCTACTGGTAAGATAATACATAAAGGTGTTTAAAATTACAGACTGGCAGTTTCATATCATTATTTACATTTTAAGCATATAAGAAAAAATATTAAATTACAATTTGTTAACTAAAAATTTAAATATCCCTTTTCTTCAATTAAAAGAAATTCATTCTTACTGAATTCAAGTATTCAAAATTTTACTCATATTTTAGAAAGTAATGTATATTTGCTGTCTTGTTTCCTATTATGGAGAGAGTTTTTCATCTTATGTCATTGCTTATGGTTTTCATTTCAGATAGCAGATGGGTATTTGCAGAATACAATCAAATGTCCTACAAATCGGACTTAGAAGAATTTGTTTGTATTGCTATTATTTTAATTATTTTGTTATTTCATTTGCAAACACTTTAATTATTTTGTTATATCATTAAATTCACTGTAGAATTTTTGACTTAATAAAAATGTTTCATTCAACTAATGTAACATATGGATCTCTATTTATTTTATATATATTATGTATTAATTGTATATTGGGTCTATTTTAATTGGTTAACATTTTATCATACATTGCATATCAACTTTCTTATATTTCTATGATAGTTACTTAGACTCAAATCATGCTTTTATATTTAGTTAATCTCATTTGATAAATATTGAATTTATGCATAAGTTAAATCATGACTGCTCAAAAAAATTGTCATAATAAATAATAATATCGACTATTCAAGAAATTATTTTGCACCTTAAATGAATATATATATATATATATATATATATATATATATTAGATATATATATATATTAGAATGACAAAGATCTTCTGTAAACTCTCTAATAAACTATTGTAAAATAAATAAATAAATAAAAGGTGCAGTAAAAGTTGCATTTTGTATCTCATTTTCATTCTAAATCTTATATATGTAGAATTTAAAAATATAATTAGACAACTGTAGTTGACCTTATATAGTAACATTTTAGTGACCTTATTTCATACATTAATGGTAATAACTAAATATGAAAAACAGACTTTTCTAGTAAAAACTTTGAAAAATGTCTTTTGGGCAAATTAATAAGGTATTTAAATAGTTTTAAAATGTTTTCTAAGTTTTTATTGATTCTTAATAAATTTTGAGTTTTAAAAAAATGCAAAATTTCTGTTTGCCTTTTTGTTAAGAAAAGATAAAATCAATTTTTATTTAAAACTTCTTAATTTTCACCGTCTTGTTTTACACGGCCTAAAAATCTTGTATCATTGTTCAATGCTTTTGTAATTTCGACAAAAAATTATGCATTTTATTAGTTGTAATTTTTCCGCTGAGTTAAAAAGTGTTCAGACCAGGATTTGAACCAAGAAGTTTTGCATAGTTCTTTCGATTGTAAATATGGAAAGTTCAAAATAGTCAGGCTATGTGCAATTATTTCTTTAAAAAAATTGAAAAGAAAAAGTGAAATAGATGCCTAAAATTTTAAATTATTTTTTTTCAGAAAAGTGTTATTTTTTTTATAAAGGCATGGGACATTACACCATGCACAATTTAAATAACAATAAAATTCATACTATAACATTTTATCTAGTTATTTAAAAAATCCCCCCCCCCTCGTTTTTTTTGTTTTTTTTTCTTTCTAACTTTATGATTGTAATGGATTTGTTTTTATTTGTATGTTTTCATAGAAAAAAAGAAAATTAGTTATTCATTTGTGTATTCTAAGAAAAAGCTTTTGGCAAGTTATTTAATGCAATAATGTTGAATTTGATTTTTTATAAATTTGATTTTTTATAATTCTCTAGTATTATGATACGAGTTTCTGAAATTTCTTCCTTTTTTATGCTCTTTGTTATTAAGTTATTTTATATTAATGTTATAAAAATCAATTTAAAGATTTTGAAATGTATTATTCTTTAATTAATACTAGGAATTAGTATATATTTTTAAATTTTAATTACTGTATCAAAGCAGATTTTGTGTATAACTGTTTAATAGTAAGATCTTTTGAAATTTGATCAGGAAAATAACCAGTCATGTTTTGTTGGCTGAACCCTGCTTTAGCTGAAATTGCCAATGCTCTGCCAACTCAGCTTTCTTGGACAAATCTGGCAGATAGAATTCATCCAGGCAAATATTTTGATGATGACATCTAGTCTGTTATCTAAAACAGCTCAATAGAATAAATTGTGAATAATTTTTCTAATTGCTTATGTATCAATTTCAATAAATGTGTTAAATTAATGAAAAATATACCTTTATTGAGTTCTATTACCTACAATTTATTCTTTTTAGCAATTTCAGATAACATCTTGTTAGTAATTTTCAAGAAGGTTGTCTTACTGAAACATGATTGTCAGATTTATCCAAGATAAATTTGTTGGGCACAATGACAGTTTAAGCCAAAAGTTCCTAGCTCAAATCCTTGCCAGGACTTTTTTACACTCAGTTGGAAAATAATCCATACGGGTTATTTACCAGTTAGAATCAGTGTTGTAGTCTCGTAAAAAGCTGAGAGTATACAATATAAGCAGAGGGTTAATTATTAATATATTTAAATCTTTTGTGAAACAAAAGCATAGTGACATACTGCGAGAACATAGAAAGCTTTAATAAAAATATAGGTCTTTCAAAAGTATTTTTATTAATATTTATGCACAATTATGATTACAATTTCTTTAGTTATTATTATTTAGTTATTTCTTTAGTTATTATTATTTAGTTATTGCTTTAAAAAAATCAGTTTATTTATAGAAAGATTTGAAAAATAAACTATTGAATAGTTTAAGCGTGTGGTATTTGAAGCATTTAATGCAAAGTACAAGTGAATACTGGTGCAGCATTTTTTATATACATATATAACCATTAATTGTAAAGGAATATATATCAATAAAATATTTAAAAAAATGAATTAAAAGGAAATATATTAAAAAAATATGTACAGTCAAACCTCGTTAACATGAACACGCTTAATGTGAATTACTGATAACATGACCAAAATTTTGATACCCCTTGAGGTTCATGTTAACAAGGTTCAACTGCATAAATATATGCAGAAATAATGATATATACATATATATATATATATATATATATATATATATAGCAACATTATTTCTGAAAGAGTAAACTTCCTCTTTAATAAAGCACAGCAGAATGTAATCATTGATTATTATTCCATTACAGTGAACATTAATCATATTTGTTGTGAATTTTAAATTAAATTTGAATAACATGCATGTTTACATTAAAATGCTACATATATATATTCATTGCAATAAAATAGATTCATTGATAACGATTTCTTCAGAGATGTTATACATTTTTAAAAGATTTTTAGTATGAGAGAATTACTAGAAATATATTAAAATTATTTAACTTTTTTTTTTGTAGCATTAAAATGAACTTTTTAATCCTCCTAGTACCAGCCTTTAATAATTTCTGTGGATTGTTAGTTTTACATGACTTGAAACCAGAAATTTAATTTTAGTAGATATAACATTTTCTGAAGAGTCGTCTGTCTAATGTTATGTATTATAGTACGTATAGATTATTTTTTCTGGTGTGAAACAATAAAACTTTAAATTAGAAAATAATTGGGGTCAAATACTTCCCCAGTTGTACTAGGAGGGTTATTTTGTTAGATTGCAAAAACTTTGATTGTTCGTAGAATAAAATTGGAAAAAGTATTTTGGTCCAAAATTATGATTATTTTCGCACAACACCACATTTCAAAGCATGTAGCAATATAATACAATATTTTTCAAAAAATAATCAGAAAATGGACTCATTAAAATATGTGTATGCATGTGACTTAGCATACTTAAATATATATTTTAGTTTTATAGTAATATTTTTAAAAGCATTCACTTTTGTGAGAAAAGTAAGTTTTTCCATATAGCAAAATAATAAATAAAATTACCATGTGCCAACCTTGTGCCTTAAATATCTACCAACCTTGCCTCCTGTTATGTTTTACTACATAATTTACTACATTGTTTTAGATATTGAGTGTGGATGGGTTTAACTCAGTTACATGAGAGGAGGGGAATAAAATAAACTAAATTTTATACAAATCTTAAAAAAGAGGGAAGTTTAAAAGGAAATCAAGAGTTCCAATGCTCATTTTGTGTTATTTAATTTTGTAGTATAGTATAACTAGTATGAGTAAATAATAAACTAAAATGACCATTTATTTTACTATATACAGTTACATTGTTTTTAACAGTGAATATAGGAAATATTAATTTTTCACATAAGAGGATGTTTTTTCTTATTAACTAGAACCATTTTCTTTGAAGCAGCAGAAAGCTTATAAAATAAGTACAAAAATGGGAAACTAAGACATTGCTAAGATTTTTAGAAATTAGTGTGTTCAACATAATGAGTTTAGTATTATGGGTGATGATGGCATGTGTATGTGTGTGCTTGTGTTTTAATCAGTTATCTTGATTGTATATGTACCTTGGTTATGTTAATTCTTTTACAGTGACTTCAGTCTATCAATTTCTTCCTGTTCATATCCAGTTTCACTAAGAATATCCATGTTGGATGAATCCAAACAATCTATGAAACTGTCAAGGTCGGGCATAAATGGTTTGTCATATTTTCCCCAAGACTTATATGTTAGCTCTCCTTCTTACCTGGAGGCAGATCAAAGTTACATTGAGCATGTAGCTTCTGCATTCTGTTTTGGCAGTGGGAATTTCAGATTTAGTGGCCCAGAATCAAAAAAGTAGAAAAAAAAGGAGCGATGTAGAGTAAAGATGCATCTCATCTATCCAATGCAAAAAAAATATTTAAAAATATCGAAATGCAAATGAGATATTAACAAATAACATCCCCATAGGATTAGCATTATCTTGCGAGAAAAATCATGACAAGTGATGGGTGTTGCAGATATTTTTTCCATTTTCTCCTTTATTCCAGCATTCCCGCTTATTTTATTTAGCTCCTTATTATCAAACCTTAACATTATTAATAATTAAAATGCAAAAAGACATTAAAAGTAATTAATTGATTGTTTGATTAATTAACGGTTCATTTGTAACATATTTTACCTGCAGATTATTTTGTTTCTGAAAGATTTGTTGCAGACACTTGGAAAATTTACTGTTAGTGAAAATATTGGTTTGTGTTTTGTAATTTATCCCAGTCTATAAATAGACATTAAATGTTGGACGAGCTTCCCCCCCTCCTTTGTCCCAAATTGTCACACTTCATCATACCCCTTTTCCCCCCTCCCCCCTCTCTTGCCACACATCACACTATATTACGTAAACACATGCTTACAATTCAGCGATAAAGCACTATTAACAGGTCATATTTCAAATTTTATTTTTAGACTTTAACTATGTGTTTTAGTGACATTTGTGAGCATAAGATTATAAGTATAAGAGTGATTCATGTTCTCATTTTGTCTGATATTAGATTTAAAATTTACAACAAAAAACATATTTAACATACAATAATAATAAAATATTAATCTGAAAAAGAAATTGAAAACAGTAATATTTTGGAAATTGAAATTAATATATTTGGTTCCAAATCATATCTTTATTTTATGAATACAAGTTTTATAATTTAATCTGCTATTTTTTAATAATTTTATTTTAATCAAAAAGTGTGATGTCACACTTCTTACCCGCTATCACCCCCTTGTCACAATCTCATGAACTTCCCCCGTTACCCAAGCGTGACATCTTTTATGGACGGCCCCTTTGTTTCCTAGATTATACAGTAGACTCCCTCAAATCCGCACAGCTTGGGACCAGATGTAGTGCGGATTTTAGAATTTTGCAGATTTCTGGTCATTGCTTTGTTTACATTTTTTAAACAGTAATGTGAGTGTCATTAATGCTGCAATCAGAACTATAATGGACGCTTACAATATAATAAAATATTAAAATAAGTAATAAACTAAAATAATAAAAATTTAGATAATTTTTAAAATGATTAAAGCACTAATAGCAAAGGTCAAGTTAATAATCAATAATGTTTGATTAAATATTCGTTATAAAGACTAAATGTATTTTTCCAAAATTATTAAAAAAAAAACTAGCCTCATGAAAGTACATTACTAATTCACATGAAAATTATAAAATAAGGATTTTTTTTTTCATGTTTAGCCAGGTTAATAACCAAAAAATCTTAAATTAATGCAGAAATATATTTGGTAAGAAGATTGTGATTACCCGTGATATCAGCAATATCTTGAATTTTTTCAAAAAAAATGTATTCTTCCTTCATGAAAAAAACATGAATAGAGTATTAAGAAAATTACAAATTAAAAAATATATGGAATTTATACAAAACTAATAAAAATCAAATTTTGTCCCAATATCCAAACTGAAAGTTTCATTGTTTACATCCATAAAATATATGCGGATTTTAGAGAGTTGCGGATTTCTGGTTTGCAGATTTGAGGGTGTCTACTGTATTAAGTTTATTAATGCCTGAAATTTAATAAGCAGTTACTATATTTGGGATCTCTCAGTTAATTTGAATAAATCTTTGTTAACATAAAAATGCAAGAATCAGAAGTACAAGTGCTCTACAAGTTATGAAACTACAATAGTGTTTCTAACAGTAGTTTGTCGTGTAGCTAATAGCAGTCGTCCAAAGGAAAAAAATCAGTAGTTTGCGGCAAGTAATGACACTACTTTGAAAAGGGGGGGGGGGATATATCCACATATAAATCATATTGGCAGATTACTTAGGAAAAAAAGAGTGTGTAGATCTTTATCAGACACATCTTCCATAAAAGTATTTTTTTTTTTTTTGAAAAATAAACACTACATTTCAACTGACTTTTTTTTAAATGGGAGAGGGGGGGAGTTTCCCTAAAATAATCATTTTTAAAAATATGCATTTTACACCCAATATTGTGAAGAAAAAATAATAATAATGAAACAGCAACCAATGAAAAAATATTTCTAAACTTCATATCTTTTTTCCAGCTTTTTTCAAGGGATGATAATGTACATCACAAAGAGGGGAGGAAGCCCAAAATTATGAAAAAGTTGATTATGTTATGTATGTATAACCTCTTATTTATTGCATAATATGTAATTGTTTATGTGTCAAATGATGTTAAAATACTGTATTATTTTTTTGGATGTCTTATATCATGATTATTTTATAAAAGATTCAACAATCTGATGGGATTTTAAAATACAAATAAAAGTTACCAGAAAGTTCCTTTTGAAAATTTTGGCTTTTTATTGCAAAATTCAACCTTTTTCCTTTAAAATGTGGCCAAGATATTTAACAGAGAAGTGCCAAATACCATTCTAGCCTCTAAATTTTACCTCTGTTAGTGACAATTAATTTTTATCACTTCTACATTTGATTTTTTTTAAAATTAAAAGAATATTTGCAATTTTGATTTTGTCCATGCCTTCCCTTTTAATTTTAGTTTTATTTTTGTATGTTTGCATCAGAGTTGCTGGCTTTGAACCCGGCCAAAAAAGCTGCTGTTTTTAATGTTTTAAACACTTTTAAAAAGCTAGCCTTTATTTTTAAAAGTTTGTTTGTTTTTAAAATTTGGATGGATTAAATTTTAATTCACATAAATATTTTTTACTACAAAAATTATAAATTTCTACGAAACTTTGTCAAATAAATCTTTATAATCACTAAAAAACAACTGTAAAAGCATCATGTCTCAAAAAAAGGAAAAAATATATATATATATATATATACTTTTACAAATAAAACTAAAGTAACTAAGATATTGCCATATGATAATCCATTGAAACCAACATTTATACTGTCTTTAAATATAATTAATATAAAAAATGAAATCCTGTTAAAATCGTTTGAAGTGATATAGAGAGTAGATTACCAAAATTAAGAAAGGTAAATGGATAGACAGTAGAAGTATTTAATAAGCAATCAAAAATTATTTAAACTAAATACATTATTAAAAAGAAAATGCACCTCAAAAGTGTATTAGGACAAAATAAAAACAACATGCAAAATGTTATGTAACTTTGTTAAATTTTTAAAATTGCTTTTGCACATGTCAAGGTCAGGTCAAGGATACTTACTTCATTTGCTGATAATAAATTTAGATTAATTTGCAAGCAAGTTTTTTGTCATGGCAGTCAAAACAAAAGATTCCACTTGCAAAAAGAGAGCAAATTATTTACCTGCATCATAGTGGAAAAACGTTCCGGGAAATTTCAAGTATGTTAAATTTGTCATTGTGTTCAATTCACAATATTCTTAAAAAGAAAAAAAAAGACTGGTGTTGTCGATAACAGAGAAAATCAGGGAGACGAAGCAAGCTGACATTTGGAGAAAGACTACAAGTAAATTAAAGATGCTCTAAAAGATTCATCTGGAGGTGCAAGGATGTTGGCCACAAATATCGAGGAAAGATTGTACCGCCACATACTGTAAGGAACTTTTTGGATCGTGCTGGCATAAAAGGAAGACGGCCAAAAAATAAACTTTTTTTCAGAAATCGCAGAAAAAAAATTTGCAATTTGCCAAAACATTAGATTTCTGGAAAAATGTCATTTTCATGGAAAAAAAAAAAACATGTTTCAAAATTTTAAACCAAAACACGTACTCTTTGTTTGAAGTAAAAAAGGTGCTGCTTTATAATCTCAAAATTTACTAAAGACTGTAAAGCATGGAGGGGAGAATGTCATGCTCTGGGGTTGCATGGCTTGCAATGGAGTTGGAAACAGCCAGTCTATTTATGGGAAAATGACAGCTTTGTCATATATTAATGTGTTGTGGCATAATTTGAAGGATAGTGCAAGAAAATAAGGATTAGAGAATGCATTTTTCCTTCAACACGATCCCAAATATGCTGCCAATAAAACCAAAGAGTGGCTTTTTATATAAGGCTTCCTGAAGATTAATAACTGCACCACAATCACCAAACTTGAATTCTATTGATCATCTATAGCATCTACTTGATCAGAAAATGAGAAAATGCTCAATAACAAGCAAATCAAGTTTGAAGCAAGCATTGCAAAATGCATGGAACACCATGTCCTCAAAAATCACCAATGATTTTATAGAATTTATACTGAGATGTTTAGTAGCAGTGATTGCAGCAAAAGGACTGCATACCAAGTATTAACTTCATATTTCAGTCTTCAATTATCGTATTTTTTATATGATTCAGCATTTGAATCTGATGTTCTAATATTTATTTTGCAAAACTTAATTGCGATAACTTAAAAAATGTCTACTTCTACATACAAAGAAAGATGGTTCTTGAAGTAAATAATTATAGTACAAAAATAACAGGAAAAAAAGAAATATTTTGTACAATTAGTTTACAATATTGAAAGAACAAATTAATTTTTGTGGAAAAAGTAATAATATACAAAGAGCATTCCATAATATAGGATTAATCTTTCTTAACCTAAACTGCTTTTTATTTTTTTCTGAATGAAAGAAAAGTTCAAAAATATTCATTCAAGAACAGCATCACTTGTTGGTAATGTCAATTTTGAGGATGTAAAATTTGAAATTTCTCATTTTCATCGATATTTGTTTTTAAAGGTGATCATCCACAGAAGGAAAGATGTTTTCTAGGGCAGTACCAAAAAGCAATTTCCTTTCCCTTTCTTTATGCTCAAATGTCAATTTTGATCCCATATACTTAAGATAAAGTAAATAAGCTAGCACTGCATTAAATAAGATTTGAATCTTGCATTTGTGAATTTCCAAGATATTTACATCATTAAATAAAGTTAAGCAAATTTTATGAGCAGTTGCAACGGAATAGTCATGTTTTTTGCTTTTATCTAAAGCAACAACAATAGATTTTAATATTTGTAACAAGTGTTTAACTTCTTTATAAATCATCAGTATTTATTTACAATTTTCACAACTGCTATGTCCTTAATATCATTTTCATGATTTTCAGTTATCTGCAAATATTATGGCTGATTCTCCATGAAAGATTCAAAACTATCAAAATCTATTGCTAAATTTATTTATTTTTCAATTTAAACTATTAACAATATTTTATTTGTTATTTATCCTGAATAAAATGTACATTATTAGTAGTTTAATACTACTAAAAAAGTTTCAGATTATGACATGAAATGTGTTTCTGCCAGTTAAAATTGGTTATAACCATTTTCTACCTCTGACATGGCAAAAACCCAGCCCTGATTCCACTAGCTGTTATTCCAGTATTAATTTCTTCATTATTAAGAAATTAGGTTACTTTTAAAATTCTAAATCAATTAAACATCATTAAAAATAATTAAGTTTGGCCAAAAAAGACTTAAAATCAATAAAAGAACTGCATATGTGGATTTTTTAAATTTTAGCCGTCTTTCTTGCATCCTTGGTTTGCAGTAATGTATAGATTCGTATCTGATACATGAAATAAGGTTAAGAGCTATACATTAGGGTGGTGCGAAAAAACAAAAGTTTTTATTTCCGAATCGCTATAGTGCGGAAAAGTTGCGATTGGTAAATACAAGAAATCCTAAAAAAAAATTTTTGAAATCGGACATTATCTTCCGATCGCGCAAACCACCTAAAAATTCAAAAAAGTTGAAAATTTTCGATTTTTTCAAAATTTTTTAAAAAATATTATATATACATATTTTTTATCACTATAGTGATAAATATATGCATATTGTACTGTTTAATAATAATAAAAAAAATAAATTGCGTTTAGAGAATATCTTCCAATCGCGCAAGCTCATTAAAAATCGGGAAAAATTCAATTTTCAGTGATTTTTGATATATTAAGAAAATAATTAAATAAGCTGAGTTTGCAGTCTCATGTTAAAATTTAAATGTAAATTAATACTATTGAGCATGTTATGCTATTTTTGAACAACCGAGATCTTACCACAACGAGATCGTTGCAAGGTTTAGTAGTCCTTCAAGATTTAGAGTTTCGCGCGCATCCTGTTAGCCACGTTGCGAAAAATCGTTGAAATCGCCTTACGTGTCCACATGCTTCTGTCTCCAAACTCGCCCACTTGCACAAAACGCCATTTCGTATCACAGAGCCCGTGAACGAATTTCATTTGTTAATTGGATGTATTGTGTTATTAAAAATACATTAACATGTGACAGGGACGCGGATCTGGATACGTCGGTGACAAAGAAAATTAGTAGACAATTTTTACATTGTCCTATATTCGGTCATCCAAGAGATTTTCTGCCAAATATTCTTCCAGCACACGAAGATGTTCTTCAATGCTACCTTGAGGAGAGGTCTCTATTAGCAAGTAAATTCAACATCATTAAGGTGAGTTTCTCATTTGTCAGCAATACAGTCGCACAAAAAATAAAATATATTTATTAGAAGGCGTCAATCCCAAAAGTGTTTGATTGTAGAATCATTTAGCTAATTAATGCCTACTACGATAATATTCTAAACTAACGAAATCTTACATTCGAGACAAGGAATAGCCAAACCTTATAAAAAAGTTTGATGAATTTGAAAAATAAGAAACTCAACTGTGTGATATTTCAGCCTGCAAACGTGTAATGAATTTATATTGCTCCTGTAAACAGTCACCAGATTTGAGGGAGTGTCTAACTGAGACTAATTGTACGTCTCAAAAACACAACAAAATTCCAGTCATTGAGCATAGATTTATCTACCTCCAGAGAAAGGACGGAACGGGAAAAATTGGTACTAAAGTTTAAAGAAAAAAGAAAAAATAAACTGAGTACAAGACTTGAAAGACGAAACTATATATTGAAAAGGCAACCTTCCAAATTTGTCGAAGCGAAAATAAAAGACCTTGATCATTTAGATGAAATACATGAGAATTTTAATGCTAATGTAGGTATATGTAAAATATCATTACCATGACGGATACAGCCTATCAGATTTAAGAAGAAGAAATTACCATGGCAAATGAAAGTGGAGTTACAATCTACATGTTTGCATTGCGATCGCAATGGTGTATCTGACAGTGCAGGTGCTGCTATAGCGTTGAGTGTACTAGAAGATATTCCTGTAATAACTAAAACAGATGCTTTTCAAGTTATTGACCTATACAAAATTAGAAGAAAACAAACAGAAAGAAAAAAATTACAGCCAAGTCAAGTGGAATCAGAAGAACCACATGACATACATTTTGATGGAAAAAAGGGCGATTATTTAGTTATCCTCCTTCAGTCCTGAGACAAATATCACGATGGACAACATACACTGTTTAAAATTACTATAAACCATCTTCAAACATGTATCATTCTACATATCAATGCGTGTTATATGGACGCATTTATTGAAAAAGTCTAGAAGTATTTTTAACGATTTTAGAAGCATTTAAATTCTTTTAAAGGATTTTCTTTAGTTTCTCGTACAGGCGCTATATTCGTGAAAAGTATTTGACAAAAAATCTATTGGAGATGACAAAATATAGGACAATGAAAAGATTGTCTAGTAATTTTCTTTGTGAACGACGTATGCAGATCCGTGTACCTGTCACATGTTAATGTATTTTAAATAACACAATACATCTAATTAACAAACGAAATTCGTTCACGGACTCACTGATACGAAATGGCGCACTGTGCAAGTGGACGAGGTTGGGAAGAGAAAAGGATGTGGACACATAGGGCGACTTCAACGCTCTTTCACAACGTGGCTAACAGGAGTTGCGCGAAATACTAAACCTTTTCGCCCTGCAGCGATCTCGTCGTGGTAAGATCTCGGTTGTTCAAAAATAGCATAACATGCACAATGGTATTAATTTACATTTAAATTTTAACATGAGACCGCAAATTGAACTTATTTAATTATTTTCTTAATGCATCAAAAATCACTGAAAATTGAATTTTTCCTGATTTTTAATGAGTTTGCGCGATCGGAAGATATTCTCGAAACGCAATTTATTTTTTTATTATTATTAAATAGTACAATATGTAAATATTTTTCACTATAGTGATAAAATATATGTATATGCAATATTTTTTTTAAAAAATCTGAAAAAAATTGAAATTTTTCAATTTTTTTGAATTTTTAGGTGGTTTGCGCGATCGGAAGATAATGTCTGATTTAAAAAAAAAAAAAAAAAAAAAAAAAAATTTAGTTTTTCTTGTATTTACTAATCGCAACTTTTCCGCACTATAGCATTTCGGAAATAAAAACTTTTGTTTTTTCGCACCCCCCTACTATGCATTCTGAATGTAAAATTATTGAATTTTTAGTAATTTTGGACGCTTGCTACTCTACACTTGTTGTCTTTGTCTATTTTTTGGCAGGGAGAGGGATTATGTTTGTGTTGATATTCAGATTTGGATATTAAACAATAAATATGCTGAAAGTTGGGAATATTCAATTTTAGTAATGAAATGATTTTAAATACCTTAATAATAATTTTGTGATTAAAACTATTTTGATATCGGAAAAAAGTAAATAAAAAAATAGTTAAATAAAAAAGTATCAAGATTCCCTTCCTCTTCTTCCAAAAAATATCTTAGAATATTAAGTGCCAGATTCTTATACTCTCTTTCTGAACTGGGTTGTAGAATATTTAATAAGCAAACATTACAGTGCTAGCTAAGCGTAAAATCAACATAGTGATATATGTCCAAGCTGGGAGTTGAACCCGGAACCCTTTGAATAGCTCATCAAGTGCTCCACCATTTAAGTTACGAGGACGATGCCCAGCTTGGCATTTCTCACTCACATATTATTGGTAATTCTACAGCTGTGACACAAGATGGAAAAGTCTGCATGAACACACAAATAAAGCCAGCATCAGTAAAATACATAATATAATTATAATTATTTTTTCACTTAATTATCAGCAGTGAAATGATGCTCGAAATTATTGAATATTTAATAGATAAAAATCACATTAGTAGCTAAGCGCCTTTACATATTGTTATGCCACATATTTGTGTGCTCATGTAGACTTTTCCATCTTGTGCTGCAGTTGTAGCCTTACCAACAAAATGTGAGTGAGAAATGCCAAGCTGGGCATTGTCTTCATAGCTTAAATGGTGGAGCACTTGGAGTGCTATTTGAAAGATTCCTGCTTCGATCCCCGACTTGGACATTTTTCACTATGTTGTTTTTATGCTTAGCTAGTAATGTGATGTTCTGTCATTAAATATTCAATAAATTCAAGTGTAATTTCACTGCTGATAATTAATTGAAAAATTAATTATTATTATATAGATTCTAGAATGCTATATTTATTCACAGCATTTAACCTTTTCATTCAGAATAAGTAATGCATATATGCTTATCAAAAGATGCATGTGAAATTTGTATTTGACATCATAAATAAATTTATGTAATATTTGTCTTTTTTAAATTAGAGCAATTTTTGATATTTCAGCAGTAAAATAAACTATTCTAAAAAAGCATGGCAATTCAAATAAAATTTGTGTAAGGGATATCATCTCAAAAGGGTTAATCTTGGCAGCAGAAAAAACAAGACAGGAGATTAGCATCACAGATTTTCCTTTTCATCAAACCTTTCTTTTGGCTTCATATTATGTTTAGCATATGAAGCATGTACATGAATTATACATTATGTTACTTAATGCAAAAAAAAAGATTTTTACTATTAAAAATTTAAAAATTGCTTAAAATTGCTGGAGGTAAGTGATTGTTTGAGTAATTAATGCTTAAGTTATAAAACTATTTAACCTGGAGATTATTTTTTTATCCTTAAAGTATGTGTTGCAGACATTTGGAGAATTTTTTTTTCTACTGGTAAGATAATACATAAAGGTGTTTAAAATTACAGACTGGCAGTTTCATATCATTATTTACATTTTAAGCATATAAGAAAAAATATTAAATTACAATTTGTTAACTAAAAATTTAAATATCCCTTTTCTTCAATTAAAAGAAATTCATTCTTACTGAATTCAAGTATTCAAAATTTTACTCATATTTTAGAAAGTAATGTATATTTGCTGTCTTGTTTCCTATTATGGAGAGAGTTTTTCATCTTATGTCATTGCTTATGGTTTTCATTTCAGATAGCAGATGGGTATTTGCAGAATACAATCAAATGTCCTACAAATCGGACTTAGAAGAATTTGTTTGTATTGCTATTATTTTAATTATTTTGTTATTTCATTTGCAAACACTTTAATTATTTTGTTATATCATTAAATTCACTGTAGAATTTTTGACTTAATAAAAATGTTTCATTCAACTAATGTAACATATGGATCTCTATTTATTTTATATATATTATGTATTAATTGTATATTGGGTCTATTTTAATTGGTTAACATTTTATCATACATTGCATATCAACTTTCTTATATTTCTATGATAGTTACTTAGACTCAAATCATGCTTTTATATTTAGTTAATCTCATTTGATAAATATTGAATTTATGCATAAGTTAAATCATGACTGCTCAAAAAAATTGTCATAATAAATAATAATATCGACTATTCAAGAAATTATTTTGCACCTTAAATGAATATATATATATATATATATATATATATATTAGATATATATATATATTAGAATGACAAAGATCTTCTGTAAACTCTCTAATAAACTATTGTAAAATAAATAAATAAATAAAAGGTGCAGTAAAAGTTGCATTTTGTATCTCATTTTCATTCTAAATCTTATATATGTAGAATTTAAAAATATAATTAGACAACTGTAGTTGACCTTATATAGTAACATTTTAGTGACCTTATTTCATACATTAATGGTAATAACTAAATATGAAAAACAGACTTTTCTAGTAAAAACTTTGAAAAATGTCTTTTGGGCAAATTAATAAGGTATTTAAATAGTTTTAAAATGTTTTCTAAGTTTTTATTGATTCTTAATAAATTTTGAGTTTTAAAAAAATGCAAAATTTCTGTTTGCCTTTTTGTTAAGAAAAGATAAAATCAATTTTTATTTAAAACTTCTTAATTTTCACCGTCTTGTTTTACACGGCCTAAAAATCTTGTATCATTGTTCAATGCTTTTGTAATTTCGACAAAAAATTATGCATTTTATTAGTTGTAATTTTTCCGCTGAGTTAAAAAGTGTTCAGACCAGGATTTGAACCAAGAAGTTTTGCATAGTTCTTTCGATTGTAAATATGGAAAGTTCAAAATAGTCAGGCTATGTGCAATTATTTCTTTAAAAAAATTGAAAAGAAAAAGTGAAATAGATGCCTAAAATTTTAAATTATTTTTTTTCAGAAAAGTGTTATTTTTTTTATAAAGGCATGGGACATTACACCATGCACAATTTAAATAACAATAAAATTCATACTATAACATTTTATCTAGTTATTTAAAAAATCCCCCCCCCCTCGTTTTTTTTGTTTTTTTTTCTTTCTAACTTTATGATTGTAATGGATTTGTTTTTATTTGTATGTTTTCATAGAAAAAAAGAAAATTAGTTATTCATTTGTGTATTCTAAGAAAAAGCTTTTGGCAAGTTATTTAATGCAATAATGTTGAATTTGATTTTTTATAAATTTGATTTTTTATAATTCTCTAGTATTATGATACGAGTTTCTGAAATTTCTTCCTTTTTTATGCTCTTTGTTATTAAGTTATTTTATATTAATGTTATAAAAATCAATTTAAAGATTTTGAAATGTATTATTCTTTAATTAATACTAGGAATTAGTATATATTTTTAAATTTTAATTACTGTATCAAAGCAGATTTTGTGTATAACTGTTTAATAGTAAGATCTTTTGAAATTTGATCAGGAAAATAACCAGTCATGTTTTGTTGGCTGAACCCTGCTTTAGCTGAAATTGCCAATGCTCTGCCAACTCAGCTTTCTTGGACAAATCTGGCAGATAGAATTCATCCAGGCAAATATTTTGATGATGACATCTAGTCTGTTATCTAAAACAGCTCAATAGAATAAATTGTGAATAATTTTTCTAATTGCTTATGTATCAATTTCAATAAATGTGTTAAATTAATGAAAAATATACCTTTATTGAGTTCTATTACCTACAATTTATTCTTTTTAGCAATTTCAGATAACATCTTGTTAGTAATTTTCAAGAAGGTTGTCTTACTGAAACATGATTGTCAGATTTATCCAAGATAAATTTGTTGGGCACAATGACAGTTTAAGCCAAAAGTTCCTAGCTCAAATCCTTGCCAGGACTTTTTTACACTCAGTTGGAAAATAATCCATACGGGTTATTTACCAGTTAGAATCAGTGTTGTAGTCTCGTAAAAAGCTGAGAGTATACAATATAAGCAGAGGGTTAATTATTAATATATTTAAATCTTTTGTGAAACAAAAGCATAGTGACATACTGCGAGAACATAGAAAGCTTTAATAAAAATATAGGTCTTTCAAAAGTATTTTTATTAATATTTATGCACAATTATGATTACAATTTCTTTAGTTATTATTATTTAGTTATTTCTTTAGTTATTATTATTTAGTTATTGCTTTAAAAAAATCAGTTTATTTATAGAAAGATTTGAAAAATAAACTATTGAATAGTTTAAGCGTGTGGTATTTGAAGCATTTAATGCAAAGTACAAGTGAATACTGGTGCAGCATTTTTTATATACATATATAACCATTAATTGTAAAGGAATATATATCAATAAAATATTTAAAAAAATGAATTAAAAGGAAATATATTAAAAAAATATGTACAGTCAAACCTCGTTAACATGAACACGCTTAATGTGAATTACTGATAACATGACCAAAATTTTGATACCCCTTGAGGTTCATGTTAACAAGGTTCAACTGCATAAATATATGCAGAAATAATGATATATACATATATATATATATATATATATATATATATAGCAACATTATTTCTGAAAGAGTAAACTTCCTCTTTAATAAAGCACAGCAGAATGTAATCATTGATTATTATTCCATTACAGTGAACATTAATCATATTTGTTGTGAATTTTAAATTAAATTTGAATAACATGCATGTTTACATTAAAATGCTACATATATATATTCATTGCAATAAAATAGATTCATTGATAACGATTTCTTCAGAGATGTTATACATTTTTAAAAGATTTTTAGTATGAGAGAATTACTAGAAATATATTAAAATTATTTAACTTTTTTTTTTGTAGCATTAAAATGAACTTTTTAATCCTCCTAGTACCAGCCTTTAATAATTTCTGTGGATTGTTAGTTTTACATGACTTGAAACCAGAAATTTAATTTTAGTAGATATAACATTTTCTGAAGAGTCGTCTGTCTAATGTTATGTATTATAGTACGTATAGATTATTTTTTCTGGTGTGAAACAATAAAACTTTAAATTAGAAAATAATTGGGGTCAAATACTGCCCCAGTTGTACTAGGAGGGTTATTTTGTTAGATTGCAAAAACTTTGATTGTTCGTAGAATAAAATTGGAAAAAGTATTTTGGTCCAAAATTATGATTATTTTCGCACAACACCACATTTCAAAGCATGTAGCAATATAATACAATATTTTTCAAAAAATAATCAGAAAATGGACTCATTAAAATATGTGTATGCATGTGACTTAGCATACTTAAATATATATTTTAGTTTTATAGTAATATTTTTAAAAGCATTCACTTTTGTGAGAAAAGTAAGTTTTTCCATATAGCAAAATAATAAATAAAATTACCATGTGCCAACCTTGTGCCTTAAATATCTACCAACCTTGCCTCCTGTTATGTTTTACTACATAATTTACTACATTGTTTTAGATATTGAGTGTGGATGGGTTTAACTCAGTTACATGAGAGGAGGGGAATAAAATAAACTAAATTTTATACAAATCTTAAAAAAGAGGGAAGTTTAAAAGGAAATCAAGAGTTCCAATGCTCATTTTGTGTTATTTAATTTTGTAGTATAGTATAACTAGTATGAGTAAATAATAAACTAAAATGACCATTTATTTTACTATATACAGTTACATTGTTTTTAACAGTGAATATAGGAAATATTAATTTTTCACATAAGAGGATGTTTTTTCTTATTAACTAGAACCATTTTCTTTGAAGCAGCAGAAAGCTTATAAAGTAAGTACAAAAATGGGAAACTAAGACATTGCTAAGATTTTTAGAAATTAGTGTGTTCAACATAATGAGTTTAGTATTATGGGTGATGATGGCATGTGTATGTGTGTGCTTGTGTTTTAATCAGTTATCTTGATTGTATATGTACCTTGGTTATGTTAATTCTTTTACAGTGACTTCAGTCTATCAATTTCTTCCTGTTCATATCCAGTTTCACTAAGAATATCCATGTTGGATGAATCCAAACAATCTATGAAACTGTCAAGGTCGGGCATAAATGGTTTGTCATATTTTCCCCAAGACTTATATGTTAGCTCTCCTTCTTACCTGGAGGCAGATCAAAGTTACATTGAGCATGTAGCTTCTGCATTCTGTTTTGGCAGTGGGAATTTCAGATTTAGTGGATTTTTGATTCAACATATAATTTCTTGATGAAATGCATTGTTTCTCACCCCGCCTCTTTTTTGTTAGTAAATTATTGTGGTTAGAAGACGCAGATTTGTTATTTAATTCTGTCGGATTTTTTTATGTGTAGTTTGTTTTGCGGTCTTTTTTTTTATAATTTTATTTTTAGCTTCTTTTGGATTTATAACAAGGGTCATTGTCCACACTGAATTTATCTTACAGTTGTATATTTATGCATTTTACAGGTATCGCTTTTTTAAACACATTCAAGTTAAACAAGTTTTATGTGCAAATTAAAATGCAATGTTTTATATTTTTTATTGCATTGGGAGCTCATAAGGAGATGTGTTGCGTATGCGTCAGGAAGCATATTTTGACAGGGATTTCAGGTTTACCTTCTGATTTAAATCGTAATTTCCCGATAAAATGTATTGGTTTTTCCAGTCTTTTTTGCTAGTAACTGATTTTGGTTAAAAGACCTAGCGGTTTATGTTATTTAATTCTGTGGATTTTTTTAAGTGTAGTACCAGTTTTGGGGTCATTTTCTTATTTATTTTTATTTTTTATCTCTAGTTGCTTCTGGATTTAGAATGAGGATCATTGTCCACAATGAATTTATCATACAGTTGTATATTTATGCATTTTTTAAAAAGGCGCTTTCTTTATTCAGTAGTTAATCCATTTTTTCATTTTGTTTTTCAGTTACCCCTCACCTTCTACCGCTATAGATTTTGTCTTTAATTTTCCCCTCCTGTTTTTTCCCTTCCCACTTTCTTCATTATTACTATCTAGAGAACACGCCTTTACAGAAGGTTCATGTTTCTGTATGGAAAGACACTCGCCAGCTAAAGTTAATCTTATGGAGGAAGTTATTTTCTAATATCTCGTTTGCACTTTGACATTTTATATTATTTTTTTAATTCGATAGTCAAGGTCCGCACGTCTTTACATCACTTCTATTTTACTACTTCAATTTTGGTTGCAGACATTTTTTATAAGGTTATTTTCTTTTTCGAAACCAGTTCCGAAAATGAAAGTGTCATTCTAAAAATTATCTGCAATCTAAATCGAAAAGTAAATAAGGAGCAATGTAGAAATTGACCACAACTGCACCTCCCCAAATAAATAAATAATTAAAAGATCGAATTAGAAACGAGATAATAGAAAATAACCATCTCATACATTTAGCATTAGCTCTCAAATGTCTTCGCCTGTAGGCATAGGAGCCTTAAGTAAGGACATATTGCCTAGGTCATGTTAATGGAAAAAGTGGGATAGGAGGAAAGAGGAAAAAGTTATCAAAGAGAAAATCTATTGGGGAGAAGGGGAGTAATAACTAAAAAATAGTTGGAAGATATGAGTTAACTGCCGAAAAAATAAAGCGCCATTTTAAAAATGCATAGATATACAACTGTATGATATATTCACTGTGGACAGTGAACCTCGTTCTAAATCCAGAAGCAGCAAAGATTAAAAATAATAATAAGAATTCCAAAACTGAAACTACACCTTAAAAAAATCCCAAAGAATTAAATAACAAACCACTATGTCTTTTAACCAAAATCAATTGCTAATAATAATAATAAAAAAAAAAGACTGGAAAAGCCAATACATTTTATCGAGAAATTATGATTTAAATCAAAAGTCTGAAATCCCTGCCAAAATATGCTTTCTGACACGCATCTCGTTATGAGCTCCCGATGCAACCAAAAATGTAAAGTATTGTATTTTAATGTGTATATAAAATTGTGATAATAATGCGTTTAAAAAAGTGATGTGTGTAAAATGTGTTTCGAAAAACGGAACATGAACGCTTTATACAACACCTGCGGCAAACGCGTATTACAACGCCAGAAGCACCATGAAACACATTATTAACGCATTTTTCGCGTTCAAAAATCGGACCTTTTTGGTGTTGGTTTGGCGTTTCGTATTGTGTTGCCGGGATTTGCAGTGTAATGTAATAATAGCATACTATAATTGCCGAAACGTCAGTGAAGGCTTACTTTGGAGACACGAAATTTTTTGGTTTCTGTCTGTCTGTCGGTCAGTCAGTCTGTCAGTCTGTCTGTTCCGCGATAACTAACGCAAAAAACATCCGATTGACTTGAAATTATGTGGGTATGTTTGTGAGGCACTGGGATTAAGCTGTACAGTCTTTTGTTAGATTTGATTCATTCGTTCGTAAAATATAGAATATTTTATTTTGCGCAATAATGCTTTTCTATGGCAAATCCAATGATTTTCATTTTTTTTCCTTGAGAGAAAATGACAAATTTCATTAATGGAATTCAATGATAAATGGACACTGAAATTTACCAGTTAAATTATTCCTATTTTTTTGAAATTTTGTCTACACATTTGTCAGATTTTTTAAATTATTACTGTAAATTTTGGAGATTTTTTATAAATGTGTTCCAATAATATACAGTGTCTCACAAAAGTGATGGGACACTTGTGCTTTATAAAAAGAAACTGCAATAAAATAAATAAACACGTGCAAAAATTTTTTGATTGTGTTTCATATTTAAAGTTAGTAACAATTATTACATAACATACATTTTGTCAAAATATTAATTTAGTAAAAATACAATTGTTCAGAACGGAGCAAAAAATGGCTCACATAAGTGATGGGACACTTACTTTTCCATCAAATATTTATCCAAAAATTTTACTTTTTAAAAGGTTTTAATATTTTGTTGGATTTCCTTTTAGGTAGCTTTCATTACAAAAAGTAAAAAGCTACCTATTGCAGCCGTCCGGAGGAAAGCACTTCCGGAAAATTTTGGTATATTTTCACCGATCATAACCCCCAGACCCCAAAACCACCCTCCGTTCAAATGTTGACATATATATATATATATATATATATATATAACCATATATATATATATATATCTGATTTTTGTCATGCGATAACTAACGTATTTATGAACCGATTTGAATGAAACTTGGTATGTACATAGTACATACAAATGTCTCGACCGAGTTCGTTGGTCAGCATCATCCGCCATTTTGTTTCAAAATGGCGGCCATTTTAAATTTTTTAAAAAATTTAAAATTTAAAATTAAATGCGAAAAAATTAAAAGTTGAAAAATATTTTCCTTTTACGTGTTAGAACTTAAAACAAAGATTCCAGAACATTTTTTATTTTGTCTATATCTTAAAAAATGATTGAGTTATAGCACTTTGAATTTTTCTTATGGATGACATTTTGAAACGATCTGATTTTTGTCACGTGATAACACGCGTATTTATGAACCGATTTCAATGAAACTTGGTATGTACATAGTGCATAAAAATGTCTCGACCGAGTTCGTTGGCCAGCATCATCCGCCATCTTGTTTCAAAATGGTGGCCATTTTAAAATTTTTTAAAAATTTAAAATTTAAAATTAAATGCGAAAAAATTAAAAATTGAAAAATATTTTTTTTTACGTGTTAGAACTTAAAACAACGATTCCAGAACTCTTTTTATTTTGTCTATATATTAAAAAATGACTGAGTTATAGCACTTTGAATTTTGCTTATGGCTGACATTTTGAAACGGTCTGATCTGAACGATCCACAATGTTGCTTTAAAATGGCATACACTTTATGATATCGTGGAATTTGGTGACTCTCTAAATCGCTTAAAAGAAAACCAGGTTGAATAAAAGATGGCTAATTTCTAAAAATTCCTATTAATATTCAGTCTTGACAAAAACTAGTTTCAATCTTATAAAATCACTAATTTTATAAGATTATTGAGTACTATTATGACTAATTTGAGCTTAGTATTTTTGAAAAATGTAACTTACCTTAAAATAAATAAATAAATATATAAGTATATGAAAGCTACCTCTTCCTCCCGGCATTGCCGGAAGGACTTTTACTTTTAAAGCATGATTTAATCGTTTTGGGATGGATTCAACTAATTTTTTTGTGATTTCTGGAATGATTTTACCCCATTCTTCTTGAAGCATCGATTTTAGTTGTTGTTTTGAAGAAATGGTGTGTTTGCGAATTCTTGATTCCAATTCTTGCCAAATATTCTCTATGGGATTTAAGTCTGGAGATTGTGGTGGTGTTTTTATTATTTCAGGACAGTTATATAGCAGCTAGAGTCTAACATTCAGAGCAGTGTGCTTGGGGTCATTGTCCTGGTAGAATTTAAAATCGCTACGAAGATTCAATTTTCGTGCTGAAGATTTCAAATTTTGCTTTAAAATATCAATATACTTGTACTGATCCATTATACTGTCAATAAATCCATTATACTGTCGCCAACTCCAGCGGACGACATACACCCCCATACCATAACTACTCCTCCACCATGTTTTACTGTTGGTACCAAGTTCTGTTTGCGAAATTCTTCCCTGGGTTTTCTCCACACCAAGATTCTACCGTCAGAACCAAATATATTAAATTTACTCTCATCAGCAAATATAACTTTATTCCAGTAATCAGAATTCTTATTTATGTTGGATTTTGCGAAAGCTAGTCTGAGTTTTCGATTCTTTTCACTTACGAAGAATTTTTTCCTGGCTAAACTACCGTGATTTTCCAGCAGATCGAATTACCCTTCTAATAGTCTCAGGATTAACAATTATTCCATATAATGCTTGTAAATCAGCAGCAACTTTCGAAGCACTATTTCTTGGATTTTTTTTTAATATTTCGAACGATAATTCGCTTTATTCCATTGGATGGCTTTGATGGTTGGCCAGGTCTTCTTTTATCCTGACTCATATGATTATTTTTATATCGTTTAATGATATTGAAAACTATTGAACGACTCAAGTTAACTGTTTCAGCAGTTTTTCTAATAGATTTTTCACGTTCAATATG
>CAXHSM010000061.1:0-22203 GCA_964019185.1 Maratus speculifer | reverse complement strand
GCATACAAAATATTACTTATGTAAATAAACACACTTAAAGCACAAATTTTTAAGTTATATGAAACTACAAAGGCTATTTAAAAATATTAAGTTCAATTTAATAAAACAAAATTTCAAAATACATAAGAAAGATCGATAATGTTAAATAAATACTGTCAAATATTACCAAGTCATTTAAACAATTCTAATGGTACATCAATATTTAGATCGCATTAAATATATAAATTTACTACATAAAATCTGAATACAATATATATATAGCGTGTAAAAAAAGCAGAATCTAAAATAGAATATATATATATTTTTTTAACCATAATACAAAATAAAACTAATTTTTACCTTAATTTCTGGAGATAATAATAATTATTATAAATCAATCTGCTGGGAAACATTCACATTTTGATTCTAAAACTGGGATTAATAAAAAAAAATAATCACAAATAATGTAACTTACCTCGAAACACACAATAAATATTTAACGAACAATATTTGTTTACATCCGCCATTGCTCATTCCGCTCTCCGAACGACTGACCTCTGACTTGCCGTAAAAAAGTAACAGATATTCCGCATATTCGAGATGCCTGAATTCCGGATTTCGCCTGATTTTGAGGGGAGAATAGCTCATCTTCGGAATAACATCCGGAATCACTGTATTCAGTACGATATTCCGATTCCGCATGAGGGGAGAATAAGGGCGATGATTTTTCGAATCTCGCGATCCTGGCCTTAACGTTGCTCAATTTTGTATTGGCGATTCAAGCACTCGAATACGCCATCTGGTGGAGAAAAGATGTAACTTCTCCATTCAGGATAACGCAGTGTAAGCTCATTGTAATACGTGCATTTTAAATTTCTTCAGAATAATTATTCTTTTGCACAATTTCAGATTTCCTGTGATATTTGTGTTCCGTCTTATATGACGTAAGTAAATATTATACGAATTTGAATTTCTAAAACTTTTAAATACATTTATAATAAAGAATTGTTTCAATGGGACTTTAACATTAGTTAAAGGGAAATTAAAGGGACAGTTATCCTGTATCGAAGGCTGCGAGCAGCGCCTCTATAGGCCGTTTTACGGGCCCATTCTTGTCAAACACTTTCTTCTCGTAACTCCCTCCCTTCCACAAATTTGCGGCCGACAGTCAGAAACGCGATTCTAGGCAAACGTGCGAAAGGTTTCACCATTGTAACTGAGTGTGTCACGTGATCTGTATCTTGCGGCGAGAATTTTGTTGTCGTAAGCCTTTCGTAAACAAAATGGCGGATCACACAGCAGCGTGCAAAGTGCTGTTTTTGCTTTGTTTTTACTCTAAAAATGCTGTCACAGTAAATTGTGTACAGCAAATAAACTCATAATGTATATAATTTATAAAACAGACATTATAACACATATTAACAGAACTTTTAATGAAGATAAGGATATTCATTCATTTGAAATACAGGTATGTGAAATGCTTTTCAGTGTAATGTTACTTTTTGATATGTTGTATTATTATGAATAATTTCTTAATATTTTTTTAGTACTGCTATAAAACGTTTATTTTGTAATTTATATTACCAAGATAAGATATAACGTTAGGAATTTGATGTTGACAGTTTCGAATTTTATCTTGTAAAAGAAATGCTGTCGCATCTGTTAAAAAATGTTTGTTTACTTTTTATGAAATTATTTATACAGTTTCGAAAATTTAAGAATGAATTTTTTTTTTTTTTTTTTTTTTTTTTTTTTTGCTTTTTTTGTTATTAATCCCTAATAATAAGATTCGGTCATACATAATAATAATAGAAAAGCTGACGCATGAATTGTTGTTTTTAAAAAATATATTTATTTTCTACAGTAAGCAGCTAGAGTATTTCTATGATTCATGAATAGTTGATTTTTGATAACATGTAACGTATTAATTTGTTCAGCATTTAATGTTAACTTTGCAATAAATTTTAAATGCACACATAAGAAATAAACTTTGAAAAGTTAATTTGAAAAGGAAAGTTAATAAAGAAAATAGTTTAAGTTACTTTTATTAATTAAATACTGTTTATTATCGAGATTTTCTTTTTTAAAGTTTATCTATAATCCAACAATGGAAAAATACAAAATATATTTTTTTTATAACATAATATGAATTTTGAAAAAATAAATTAATTAATCAGAATTCTTGAAATTATAATATTTATAAATATCTTGATTTTTTTTCCTTCTGCTGATATAATAATACAACATGTTAATAATATACTGAAAGCATTTCATATAGTGACTGGCTGAGAGTATGTAAGAATGTATGACTGGATATTGATTATGTGAAATAATTTAATTCATTTAAATCAAATATTACTTATTTGGTTTAAGGGAGTGTGTGTGTGTGGGGGGGGGGAGATAAATTTCTTTACATTACATGTAAGACAAAACAATAGTTATAGTAAAATGATAATAAACAAAGGTAGGTAACAAAATATGTATTATTTTCAAGCTGAAAAAAAAAAAAAATCCAATTACCTGAAAGTTATTTAATGATGTTTGTTAACAAATCTAAGATTTTAAGTAAAATGACTCCAATATTTCGGATTAAATAACATTAACATCTTAATTTGTATTTATTTTTCTTGCACAAGTTGGCCTTTTTTAAAATATATATATCCTTCTGTTTTCTGTATAATACATTTCTCAAATATATTAATGCATTCAAGAAATTATCAAATTTTAATTTAGTATAAATTTTGTCAATCAATGCAAATGAAGTATTTACAGGTTTATACCACAAACTTACTGTATTAATTATATAGCAGATTTTTTTTTTTTTTTTTTTTTTTTTTTTTTAGTTTGAGAAATGTTTCCCAAATTTTCCACTAGCATAAATAGCTTGTTTAAAGTTCTGAGTTTTTCAAGATTGCTAAATATATTGATAAAGACATTAATTAAATTGGTAATAAAAAATTTAATGTTTGAAAACCCTACACATAGCACAAAAAAACTTTTTTTTTTTTTTTTTTTTTTTCATTTTTAGTGTTTCCCTTAATTTGTTATAAAATTAACAATATGATATGAACTGTGCAACATAAATAAAAAATAGTTAGTTCCAATAATATTTATTTATTTTTTTTAATTATATTAAAATATTATGCTATAAAAAGTCAGTTTGCACAGCTAATAAGTCTTTGAATATGTCAAGAATGTTAAATTGATTAAACTGGAATGTCTCTTGTGGAAGAGTAGAATTGTGTAGTAGATGTTGTTTGAACTTGAGCTTATATAAATTATTCTTGTTATAAAATCCAGTTTAAAAAAGTATATATAAAAAATAGTAACAATAATTAGTACGAAAAACTTTTATAACACAGCTAATTACAAAATATTCTAGTATGCTGAATGAGAAAAAGCAACAAAATAAAGTAGCTGTAATAAACTTGAGCTGTTTTAAAACTTTACAAATAAGCATCTTCTATATAAATAAAATAAAAAGAATGTGAAAACAGGAATAACAGTAACACACTCTGCTACGATTATTTTGCATTCTCTCTCTTTGGCATTGAAAAAAGTCCTAATATGAAGCTTTAAAATAAGTGCAAGATAAAATTTCTCTAAATATTTCAGCTTTTCTTTGTGTTGATTTTTAAATATCACGTATTTATCGTGGCAATCCTCTCCCCCCCCCCCCCCCCCCCCACATTAAGTGTTTCATCAGTTTTAAACTTTTGAGTTAATTTTTTCATGCTGCACCCCCACCCCTCACAACTACACATACATCCACCATTAGTTGGACAGTATACATATATGCATAATTAAAATGAAATCGCATGCCTAAAATTCATATGGAAAAATGCAAAAAATATATACAAAACTGGCTATATTATACATACATACCAACATTAAAACTGCAGCTATTATAGCACCTATATTAATTATTTATGGGACCTCAATTTTATAATTCTTAAAATATTTTTTAAATATTTTATTTAACAAAGTATATGTTTATCTAGAGTGTGTTATGTTCCTGCTCCAGAAGCTCTAGCTAAGGCATTTTACAGCTCTGTGCCTTTTTTGGAAGTTCCAATATATTAATCTATTACTACTACAATGCACTAAACTTTTCTTTCTTTATTTTTTAATATATTTAATTCTGTGAAAAAATATCATGATAGAAAAGTTGAGACTTTAAAACTAATGTAAAATGTTACCACTGCACTGTTCCATAACTTTAAATTAATATATTTTTAGTTGATACGAAAATAGATGAGACATTCAAGGGAATAGGATAGAGCAATAAAAATATTCATATGCAACATTAGATTGTTATCAAAACAATCCTCGGGTTTTAAATATTTTGAAATTTAACATTTAATAGAAATATTCATTAGCTGATCAACTAAGTTCGAATTCTAGGCATTTTTTGCAAAGAGGGATTTCTGTGGGTCCGGAGGGAGGGGGAGGGGCGAAAGAAATCACTTTTTTTTTACCATTGAAAACATAAAATCTCAAATCATCCGGGGAAATGGCCACCCCCCGTTCTTAGGGGGGGGGGAGGAGATTGCTCTCCTTTACCATTGAAAATACAAACTCTCAAATCTTCGCGGTGGGGGGGGGGGGGGATTCCATGCTCTGAAATCAACACTGTGCCTGATTCTCTTTTGGAAATTCCAATATATTAATTTATTATTACTATAATGTATTAATCTTTTCTTTCTTTATTTTTTTAATATATTTAATTCTGTGAAAAATATCATAGAAAAGCTGATACTTTAAAACTCAAGTAAAATGTTACCTCTGTTCCATAATTTTAAATTATTATATTTTTTGTTTATAAAAAAATAGGTGATACATTCGAGATAATGGGCTAGAACAATAATATTAACATGCAAAATGAGATTGTTATTAAAATAATCCTCGAATTTTAAACATTTTTAAATCTAACATTTAAACGAAATATTCTTTTTCAACTGATCAGCTAAGTCCAGGTGGTTCTACACATTTTTTTTTTTTTTTTTTTTTTTTTTTTGCTGGAGGGAAATCTGTGTCTCTGGGGGGGGGGGGGGGGGCTGCACTTTTTTACCATTGAAAACACAAAATCTCAATCTTCTGTGAGGGAACTCATTGCTCCGGGGGAATGTCCTGAGCAATTTAAATATTAATATGCAATATGAACTTGTTTAAATAATTCTTGGATTTTAACTATTTTTAAATTTAACATTTAAAAAAAAAAAAAAAAAAAAAAATTCTTTAACTGGTCAGCTTGTCCGAATTCTAAAAGACAGGCATGATGAGTCACTAATAAGACAGCATAGCGCGCATGAACAATTATTCAAAACATTATATTTTGTCCCTTTAAAAAATGATGTATTTTCATGGGAAGCGAAATATCTCACCACTCTGTACGATGTGGCGAGAAAATGCTTGGCGGTACTTCACGATTAGCGCCAATCAACTCCGCGCAACTTCTCGTGCGTAGGTCTGCTTGGAGTATTCGATGAGATTTGTTTTTCTTCGTAAGAAAGTAGTTTCATTTTCATTATGCCCAATTCATGCTTTGCTGAAGTTACGCAGTGAATTGTTCCAAATTTTCACTTGTAAAAGAGATTTCGATATAATAAGTGCTAATTATGAGAATAAACATTTTTTTTTTCTTTTTAAAGTTGTTTTTTATTTGCAATAGTTAATTACTGTGTTAGTTTTCATAATAATGAATTCCAGTCTTATTTTTGCGTTAGTAGTTTAGTTTTAAAGGTCGTTTTTTCCCCTCCTAATTTAAATAAAATTTGTATTTTTCTAGAAACCTTGCTTATTGACCAGACCAAATACTCATCCTATTTAAACAAAAGCAATAATTTATTTTATATTAAGCGATATTTATTTGATTTCAGCGATATACCCTGCTCCTAATATAACTTTCTTGAAACAATCATTAAAAAATCTATTTCTGTTTGACCTCACAAAAATTTTCGCCTCTCGCCCCCCCCCCCCCCCCCATGCACACACAACCTTTGAAAGTTAAGATACATACGTTAGTCATGCATAAGTTTCATGCCATACTGAATTTTGAAAATAATTTTATACTATTATTATAGATATAAAGCATTGAAAATGAATAAATATGTGTCACACACATGTTACAAAAATAAAATTATGGTGATTTAATAATAAAATCAACAAAATTTGCAAACAGCCAATGTAAATTTTTAAATTGGTTGTGCCATAATAAAAAAAACCTCTTAATAGCAAAATGAAAAATGAGTTTGTTGCTACTGTTTATCATTATCTTATTTACAGTTATGAGTATTAAGTTTTTCAGGCTGAATTTACATTTTTTATATGCTTTTTTTGCATTGTTTTGTATATGGTTATAGTCAGGGGTGTAGTTGTAAAAATAACAGAAGATGTGTGCTGTAAGTAGAGGGTATGCGCTCAAGGCAGAGAGTATACCCTAGAGCAGAGATTTAGAACCTATTGCACGCGTGCCCGTTTTGGCACACGAAAAAATAATTTTGGCACGGCATTGCTTGCGGCTTTAAATCAAAATAAAGTCAGATTACACAAAATCGCGACTGATCTTTATTAAATTCGATTAAACGAAAATTGAATAATTAATTTTATTCCAATCTTTTTTCCAATTCTGGTCTTTCTTTTTTTTTTTTTTTTTTTTTTTTTCAAATAAAACAATATTTGAATACTATCGTCAAGAATTGCCCAATAAACATTATTAAATTCCGATGTTAAAAATTACGGCAATTTTGATTTTATTTAAAAAAAAAATCTTTACGTTGACTGCGTTTGTCATTTTAGCAGTTGTTCTGATTATCTATGCTTTCGACTTTCGAGTCACTTTTTTCTCGAATGAACGATACCAAAACTCAAATTGTAAACACTTATCAGATCTGGTACAGTTTGCTTTTAAATTAACCTGATATTAAGTTGCAACAATAGAAATTAAATTGCATCGATTTAACATTTTTTATTATTGTCTAAAATATATTTATTTGCATAATTATTATAGTTTAATATGTACATGTAAATTGCGCATATTTTTTAATACTTAATAGAAAAATTTATAAGTAATTTTAATTCATTATTTTTCCACCTACTAAATTTGTTTTTTAATTGGCACGTCATGGTTCATGTAAAATAATTTTTTGATAATATTTGGCATGCTGCAACAAAAAGGTTCGCCAACCCTGTCCTAGAGTATGCATATTATAGTTTTCTGAAGAAACAGGGGGTATAGACGTGTTTCTTTAAAAAATCCAGAAGGTATACGGCGTATACCCCCATATACTCTCCACTACATCCTTTAGAGTTGAATTCAGGGGGTGGCCTGGTTGGGAATATTCCCCCCCCCCTCAGAGCAACAAAATGTCCCTCCCCGAAAGTCATAAAGGAAGTCATACCATTGGTACCTACGATTTCGCCAACAGATATCCTACTGGGGGGGGGAGGGGGCTTCTTTTTATTTTTCTGCAAGGGTTTTTTGGAGGAAGGTTTTTGGGAGATTGTTCAAATGGCATCTTGTTGAACAAAGATTTTACCACTTAATGCCTTTTCAATTTATTGCTTGGCAACGTTGAATTTTCTTCTTTCTTACAGTTGTAGTCGATGGGGTCATAAGCTGTCCATATTGGAAACCGGGCGTAGTTTTACTAAATCTTGTAACAAATGAAAAAGGAAACTATTTTAAAGTAAAATATGCACTAGCAATCGAAAATGTGTTTTATTAGCTTTCTAAAATACTCCAATTTTCAACATTTAATGTAATTTTATCATATCTAATAAGAGTTTAAGATTACAAGTAATTAAGATCAGCCCATCTCGAAACAACAAGTTTCCTCCTAAATGGCGAACAACGCGCTTTTTTACACTTTCAAGTCTTAATTATCTTTTCAACTGCTTTTCTTCGCGAAAATGTTGAGCCATCTCTCGATCAAAATTATTACCTTTAAAAATATTAGGGGTATCCATATTGAGAGCACTGTCCATATAGGGTACAAATACCTTATAAATAAAGAGTCGAATTAAAAATCACTTCATTATTTGAAACATGTTTACTGTGTTTAATATCAAGCGAATGTGGCATTTACGATCATCCATTATTGGCATTTAATCATATAATTTGATGATAGTTCTTTGGTTGACGGAATAATCAAGTAGTATCGCTTGCATGTATCACTTATCAGAAATGTAACAAAAATTATTCACTAAAAATTAATTAGAAGTATGCACTATTCTATTCATGGAAATGAATAGAATAGTGTACTTTCTATGTACTGTTTTATGTACTTTTTGTGAAAGTTGCTATTCACATTCTGAAATATTTTTATTTGAAATAAGGTCCCCAGTTATTCGTAGTAAGAAAAATATCAATATTTTAATAGCATTAAAGCTATTTCATAAGCAAAAGCCCAATATAATATATTTAATTATAATTAGAAGAAAATAAAGGGGTGGGGAAGGGGATATACTAACCCCTACTGTGACATCCATCAAAACAACAATCTAATATAATTATTCATGTCTGAATTATTGCATATTAAATATAATAAGGATAAAATGGGGCAAATGTGATTAAATTATTTTAAAAAGGTAAGAACACTTAAAGTGACATTTAATACTCCAAAACAAAATATGAATATCTATATTTTAATTATTAAACATTAAAATCTCACAAGATTTTACCAGAAAAATATTGCTCAAAAATGCATTTTTGAGCGATGGGAAAATGACAATCTTTATAACTTTTCTGTAATAATATACTGTTACTTTTATTTACTGTATACCAATAATATATTCATATTTTAATTATAATATCTTTATATTACAGTTAGTCCTTGAACCAAATAATTTATTTAATGCTTGTTAATTATAAGCGTGATTTTAATCTTTTACCTCCCCCCCCTCTTTAAAAAAAAAAAAAAAAAGACAATAAAATTAGTAAAATCTTCGACTTTTTAATCTTATTCAAAAATGCCTTTTAATAATTAAGATAATAAAAGTTCACAATGAATTGGAGAGTCTAAAAATTAAAGTAATCTCTAAATTTAATAAAAAAAATCAATGTGATTTTTTTTATTGATCAACACATATAAATTTCGAATTATATATAGTATATAAAATCCATAGCTCGTTAAATCATGAATTAAAAAAAAAAAAAAACAATGTAACTTAATATTTTTAAAGTTCATTACTTTTCAATAAAATAAATCCATTTATATAGAATTGGAGTTGGTTTTCACTTTTATTATTTAAATTTGTTGTTATTTTACATTTCCGATGCAAAATTTGTAATCAGCTTTGTGAAATCTTTCTGTGTACGTATTTTTTATCAACAATTATTCAAAGTTTTGTGAACTGTAAAATACAGTAAAACCCCGATAATTCGGATTAATTGGGACTAGACCCAATCCGGATTATCCGGAGAATTAGAAAAAACTGAAATAAAATAAAACATACTTACAGAAAATCACCTTTATATTAAAGTTATTGAATATTTACAGACAGTAAAAATGTTTACTTTATTTAATTCTTCCGAAAATATTTCAGAAAAAGTTTTTTCTAGTCAGAATACGACGATGAAACCAGTTAATGTTATGGAAATTAGCCAATCGCTTCTCAAACTTGAAAAAATAATGGCCCAAACCGATCCGGATTAACGGGGTCCGAATTTGCGGGGTTCTACTGTATATTCATAGCATTAATTGCGGTGTAAATATGCAGAAAAAATCTTTCCTATTTGCTGTTCATTCTTCGCGCGATCAAAATAAACAGGACTGCTACACACTTCCTAAGCGAGGAAACCCTCTTAAAGTATTCATCTCACAAATCCAGAAGTACCGCCAAGCATTTTCTCGCCACATCGTACAGAGTGGTGAGATATTTCGCTTCCCTATTTTCATTGGTTAAAACCAATGACCTTAAGATACTTAGACTCCAAAATAGCAACCTTTTCGTAGGTCGACATGTGTGCCTTCCGTCACGTGACGGAGGGCAGATTTAGCACGCCAAACCGGTTTTCTCCCGCCGAAACTCATATTGCTATGTTTGTCTTGAATTGGACCACACTTCTTCTTTTCTCTTTGTGAAATCTGAAAGTTGCCAATAAAGCGATCACCGCCAAAAAACAGCATCTTTTCGCCAAACATGTTGGATTCGAAACCATGCCGAGATAACAATGGGATTTGGCGTCTACGTATATGAGAAAGTCAATGGTTAAAACATGCTAGCATTCGATTAAAAATCGATTATCTTGTTCCACAGTCGTACGCGACGTCATCAATTGCGGAAGGAGAAAGATGTTTGCCAAGAATCGGGTATTTGAATTCTTTCCAAATTTCTTTCCCCCTCTCAACCGCAAACCCTCCCGTTTGCAGAACATCTTCCACAACTTAAACCAAGGCGCACATTGAGACGCAGCCATGGAGCTAAGAAGGTATATGGAGGAGACATATCAATCTAGCATCATGGTGAGCCCTGACGCCGAAAAACCAGTTCTTTCCCCCTCTTTCATATCCGCCATGTTTGACTTTTACCGTAGTTGACTCGCGCTGCGAGGAGCTTCCTCAATACACGATCGGTAGCAGAAAGGGCAGCTTAGCCAGGTCAAATATGGCGGCCGCGGCATTGTAACGGGGGGGGGGGGTAGGAACAGCTTCAAGTGACGTCACACATGTCTCCTCCATATACGTTCTTAGCTCCATGGACGCAGCCAACACGCGCGGGGCAGGTTCCATATTGGCAGGTTCCCACGTCACGCGATTTTGTAAAGCATTGAAATGAATGGAAGAGCGCATATTGAGTCACGCGCAGTTTTTCTGACGCAGGTCCTGCCTGCCACTTGTATTTCGAACACAGTTTCCAGCATTTCGAGTGCGAGTGCCTCACGTGTTTGATGAAAATGGAAGCGCTTTTCGCGCTTTTTCCGTTTTATATGATACCATGAAGATTATTTCAGGGCCAAATTTTGTAAATGACTAATATTATATAAAATTACGTTTTCTGCGTTTTTTTTTTTTTTTTTTTTTTCAGAGTAATAATTATTTTCAAAAAATCTTGTTCAATATAAAAAAATTGTATGGATAACAAGAAGTTTATTAAAAATAACTATTTATAGATGGGGGGAGTTCTTTTCATTTACCCGAGAAAAATACTATGAAATTTTATAAATGGCTATTATATAAAATTAAGTTTTCTGTTTTATTTTTTAGAGTAATAATTATTTTAAAAAATCTTAATCAATATAAAAATTTAGGAATAACATGAAATTTATTGAAAACAACTAATTATAGGGAGGGGGGGTTGATTCTTTTAATTTACCCGACAAAAATACCATGAAAGTTTGTAAAATGGCTATTATATAAAATTAAGTTTTCTGTTTTATTTTTTAGAGTAATAATTATTTTCAAAAAATCTTGTTCAATAAAAAAATTTAAAGAATAACATGAAATTTATTGAAAATAACTAATTATAGGGAGGGGGGGGGGAGTACTTTACGGATACTTGGATGCCAGTGATATGTATATGTATCACTGGAACTTGGCTAACAAAAAAAAAAAAAAAAAAAGGGGGGGGGGACTTAAAAAATTGTCCTTAATACATTATGGTATGATTAAAATATTAAATTTTATTACTTAGCATATCAGTTAAATCAATAAGTACTGTAAACATTACTGAAAGTTGACCAACATTCCAGTAATGGAAACTGGTTCTAAAACTTTAAAATTAAACGAAATTTTGCAAATGGTTTTTATTATATGAAATTAAATTTTATATTCTATTTTTCAGAGTAATGAAATGATACAAAAAAATCTGGTTTAATATTAAATATTTTATTACTCATGTTAAGTAAATTATAACGAGCTGTTAAATATATATATATATATATATATATATATATATATTACAAATTTAAAATTTTTTCGCCAAAACTAACCTTTATACTATCTTAATTTTCTTATAATAATATTCCGTACTTACTTCAAATTATTAAATTAAAATCTTGTTTCTAAATCTAATCTGTTAATCCTTATGCAGACGATATAAATTCTTAATTTGCCTTAAAAAACATTATTCCAGTATGCGTAAATTTAAAAAGATGGCTCTAACTTAAAAATATTCTTAATTAAAACTTTATTTCATAATATTCCAAATAAAACTGATTTCTTCTGTGTTTTTATCAACCCTTTTTAAGAAAGTCTTATTAAATTTATTCCAAAACCATACCTTTCAAAAAATATCATTATTTTATTTTATCTATTTACTAGACGGTTGCCCGCCCTCAGTAGCCCGAAGACTATCTGAATGCCAGTTCTACAACCCCACACATTCACGTTTCTGTGCCATGTCTCGTCAGTTTCCGGCAGATATGTTTGATCGGTGTTCTGGGGTTTCGTTTGCATATCTTTTTTTATTGTTAATGAAGAGGTCTTCCATTTGTTCTTCCATCTGTTCTTCTTTCTGTTCTTCCATCTGTTCTTCCATTTGTTCTTCCATTTGTTCTTCCATTTGTTCTTCCATTTGTTCTTCAATTATATTCGACGATTCACTGTTTGAGAGCCTATCTGTCCTTTTATTTATAGAAGTTCAAAATGAAAAAAGATTTTCTTAGCAGACGATTTTTTGTGATAAATACATTATCTGTTTTATATTTCTTCTGCTTTATTCCTTTTATTTATAGAGTTCAAAATGAAAAAAGATTTTCTTAGCAGACGATTTTTTGTGATAAATACATTATCTGTTTTATATTTCTTCTGCGTTTACCTAAGCTGTGTAAAATCTCTATAAATAAAAGGAATAGAGGATGAGAGCCTATCTGTGCCTCAATTATCCTCAGAATTCCTTTTATATATATAGATTTATTTTTCCTACGTCAACCTTTGATGTGTGCATATTAAGGCTAATGACAGACGACCGATTTTTTCGACGCTTTGGCTTTCGAGCGAAAAATAAACATCTGCGCTGCCTCATTCACACGGACGTGACCTTTCCGTCAAAATAAGCAGACGATATTGTATCTAGGCGTAATAGAAATCTTATTAGATGGATCTTTTGAAGGAAATAAAATGTTCTGTAATTTTTTATCAATTATTCAAGAAAATTGAAAAAATATACATACACAGACGGTACTGGATTCATCCTGTGAGAAGTGATAGATTATTTACCGGATCCAAAATTAAATTACAGGAAATACTTTTTAATACATCTGATGTTAAATGAAAAATACAGATGACTGCGAATATTACTAAATGATTATAATTGTTGTTCAACTTTCATTTAGATAATATTTCTTATTTCTCATTATTATTAAATAAATTAAAAAAAACTAAATTGATTAAAAAAATGTTGCTACAGTACATTTTAGCAAAACAAGCATCTTAGTTCTATAAATGAAATGTAGGACCGAAAAATTTTCAAAGTGTGAAATTTTTGTTACATTAATCAAGAAGCATATGCTATCGTCCAATGAGCAAAAGGTAGATTTTTTTCTCCTTTTAGGGCTGTACATCCATATAAAAGTTTGTCACTTTATTTATTTATTTATTTATTTATTTTTTGGTCATTTTGGACCCTCTCCCCTCTTACGATATTATATACTATCATTCTCCGAATACCCTCTCCCTCAGTAATGGTATCTTCAATAATGTGTAAAAATTTCTTTGATTTTTTGGATTGTTTTTCTTTTGTTTGGAGTGATCGTTACATTTATTTTTCGCATAATTACTGATTTAGATGTAGAGAAATTCATAAAATGTCACTTTATATATGAAATAACTGTTTATCAAACAACACTTAAAAGAAATAGTTAATAATTAAAAGTGTTTTAAAATAGCTTTAAAGCTTTTTGTTACATACCTTCAACAGTAATAGTGTCTTTTTAGAATTGTTCTCGGACAAGGCGGGGCAGGCAGAACTTCGAAAGGCGGACATAACAAAACAGACGGACAAGTTTTTCTTTTATTTATAAACACAAGTATCGTTTAAAACATAACATCGTGTACAGTTTGTCGAACAACGAATCAATATATAAATACACATATGACAGCATAATAGTAATGCTAAACGTTGGGGTATTCCATATTTTGCAATTATGTAAATTTATAATCATTTAATTATTTTAATAACATTGCATTTGCATAAAAATAGACAACAGTTTAAAAAAAGATAAAATACTATTTTGATGTGAAGACCAAGTTACAAATAAAAAAAGATTTTTTTTCTTATTGGGTCAAAAATGATAACGATATCAAAAGACAAACCAAAACCTGTTAGCCCTGTTTCTGTTGTTCTGTTCTGTTAGCCCTGCTTCTGTGCTAGATTAAAGCGAGTTTTAATCTAGCAAAAAAGTTTCACATTTTTGATTATTTTTCACTTTTAAAATACATTTAAAAATTTAATAAATATAATTGTTATTAATATACTGTAAAGTTCATCAAGGCTGATAAACATACAATATTAAAAACTAAAAAGAAATTTCTTTCCATGGTATTTACGAAAAAACGTTCAGAAATGATATATTGACAATTTTGAAAAATGAAATATTTCCAAATTTGTCGCCATATGTAAATAGCCTTTTAACATTTTACTAGATTATATTAACCTAGCTGCCACTCAAAATTTGGCAAAAAGAAAAAAAACTATAATAATAATTATATATATATATATATATATTACACTATCGTATGATATACAAAAATCGTGATTATTCGTTAATTGCTTAATGGCAACGTCCAAATTAAACGCATCTTATTGGTTACAGTGCAAAAGTCCTTTGTTAAGACTTAGGCTGTGGTAAATTGGATTTGTATATGTTTTGTTCCTTCGCTGCAATTATAGAGCTTCAAAATATCATTATTTTTATTTTTTCTCTTCTTTTTTACTTAAAAAAATAAATAAAAGTCATGAATTTTAAAGTTTTCAGTTTCAAATTAAAGTTATATATCATAAATGAAATGAGTGAAATTATTACATTATTATATTATAAAATATACAATATATTATTATATAATATAATATAATATATAAATAATTAATGAAATACGAAAAATGCCACGGGTACAATATTTGTCGATTTATTATCTGCGCCAGGCTAGCATAAAAATACTGAGCTCTTGATTTATCAGCACAGATATCATATATGCAGCACATTGTGCGTTATTTTCCTAACGCCAATTTGACGAAAATTTCGTTTTCAAATACCAGCTACATACATATTTTTAACTAATTTCTATTATTTTAAAAAGGAAATAATAATAAATAAATAAAGTTTAGATAATAATAATAGAATAAAACAATTTGTATCATTTTAAAAAAAGAAAATAAAAGTAAACAAGCAGTTTATTAATAAATAAATAACAATAGCCGGGTTACCATGTGAGGCGCATATAATTGCTATTTTGTTGCAGTCGCGCCAGTGCATATGATATCTGTATCTATTTCTCAGGGCGGAATCTTCTAATTTGGCAAAAAAATTGGGCAATTTAAAATAAATTATGTATAAAAGCAATATGATTTAATGCTTAATATACATTTAAGGGAAACCAAACTGGTCGCCAAGAGCGGCTAGTAAAAAAAAAAAAAAAAAAAAAAAAAAAAAAAAGAAGGGGAAAAAAAGAAAAGGAAAAATCTATTTACCAAACTTAAATGTATTTGCTTCAAAAATATAAATGAAGCTTCTTAAAACTGGTACTTTCACAAAATTGTGTTCCATGAAAACATACTAATCATAAATTATTCTAATGTTGTTAGATTTAAAAATTTGTAATTTGAAAAGCAAACAAATTCCTCAGAAAGAAAAAAAAATAGAAAAACAATTTAAAGAAGTTATTATTAAAAAATGCTTGTTTCGAATTAATATAAATAGATTTCATATCGTTATAAAGTGTTACTTTTTACAAAAATAAAATAAATCCCCCCAAAATATAATAAATTTCACAAAAATACTTTTTATTTTTCTCAAAATGCTTCCCTTTCCCCCAAAACCTGCATCGATTCTTGACTACGCCATCACAACAAAAGCTCGTGAATCTCGGAAAGAAAATAAAAAAATCAGCGTTAAAAACAACTCTCGTCTGAACAAGGTCTAATAAACAGAAGCCACCAGACACAAGCAGCTGGCCGACGGCTTGGGGGAAACGCATGGCTTCGACGTGAGTCTTTGCGTACGTTTGAACGCAATAGTACCGCGTCGCTCGTCTGACAAGAGGAGGAGATAGTAATGCTCTCAACGGAGGGCGTCGTTTTGTCTGTTTTTGGAAATCGTCCGTGTGACATTACCCTAATAAATTCATTTCTTTTCTTTTTCTCTTAAAATTAATCATTTATAAAAATCGTCTGCGTAAGATATTTAAAATTCTGAGTCAATTATAAATTGGTTAAATAATATTTTTTTTAATAAATTTATCGTCTGTTTAAAAATAGCCTTGTAGCTGGACAAGAATTCTGTTTACATAAAAGAATGATGGTTTGAGGTTACAGAATGTTCCAGTACTTTCTTTTTTAGTTTAGAAGGTGGAACTCTCGAGATGAGAGAGAAGATTTCTTGGGTTGCTTCTTTGATGAGGACAGCTCGCTGAAATAATGATGGAATTTTTGCAAAAGGAGCTTTTCCTTCCTCATTATTACGAATTTAATAAATGAATTTACAGCAGCCCATGACTAATTATTGGATCTTCTACATTTATTTATTTATTTTGTTTTTTCCCTCGCTTGCCATGACTGCGTGTTTCTTTTTAACCAGTGGAAATAATTCGAGTTCTCCTTAAATCGTCACAACTAATCGAAAAGTCCGACAGGATTATTTATCTGTGCTGCCGTTTTTGGATATTTAAAGAAAATTGCGATGGAACGAAGAAAAGCATGCTATCGCCGAAGTTCGATTGAAGGACATTCTATATGGTATTTTCGGCTTGCTAATGAAATCTGCTGTGGAACGAAATGATGATAGCTTTGTGAACCGCCGATAATCGACTTCTCGTGAATGTTTTTGTGCCTAAATCGCCGTAATTTCTTACTTAATTAAAGTAAAAGAAATGCTCTTTCTAAAGAACTTCACAGCTATGCTTGGAAAGAATTAGTACTTGCTTAGAGTCTGATGTGGATTTCCTGACGCTTGATGTTGATCTGTGCGCACAAATTTTGATTGAGTATTCATGGTCATAGGAAAAATTTTGAAAATTAATTACTTCAAAGTGCTAAGTATGCGAAAGGTATTTGATGAGGAATTTAATGAAGAATGGATTTTATTGAAGATTTTTCGTGAACTGTAAGTTTATTTTATTAAATGTTTTGATTATTATTTCTATTCTATTTATGATTGATGGAAAGTATTTATTATTTATTTATTTATTTATTTATTTATTATTTTATTGATGAGAGTAATTTGAAGTTAATTTATTAATTTACTAATTTATTTATTATTTTATTATTTATTGTATGTTATGGATCTGATATAGTAATTTTGAAAAAATATGTAATTGATAGAAATTATTAACTTTGAAATTTATTGCGAATGATTTTACGATCAGGATTTAATAAAGAAAATAGAAGTGCTTCATTTATTCTAATTAGTAAGAATCAAAAAATTATGGAAGATCCTAAGTTCGTACCGTTTGACCCGAGTTCTGGAATGAACATTTTGTCGTGGTTAACTTATTTTGATACAACATGTGAAAAGGAGAAGAAAAATCTAGAATGGAAATTTAATTCTATTGCGCAATATCTGAAAGGGGAAGCGCAAAAAATTTATATCAATGACTGTTTAAATTGTACGGATTATGAACAAATTAAGAAAATTTTGATAGAAAGATTCATTCAATTAGACATCCCGAGTTTTTCTGATTTTTCAAATCTGAAATTAGATAATTTAGACAATTTAGAAACTTATTTTCGTAAAAAAGTGGAAATTGGTAGGAAATTACATCTTAGTGAAAATATACTATTACAAGGTTTAACTGATGGTTTAAAACCAGAATTCAAAAACAATATTATTATAAATCCTCCTAGTAGTACCACAGAATGGTACCGGGTTGTCAAACAATTCGTGGAAGTTTCCACCCCACTAGTTTCAAACCAAGTAATAAATCAACCATCAGCTAGACAAAATTTTCAATCTTTTCAACCAACTAGGCCCTGGATTCAGCCAGTTAGGCCCAATAATACACCTAGGAATTGGATTCCCCAAAGGCAATCTCAGTTTCAAAGACCTAGAGTTTGTCAAAATAATTATATTCAAAATTCATACCCTTCAAGACCTTGTAGGATATGCACAAATAGGGGTGTCAGTAATGCTTTTCATTGGGAAAGAGAATGTATTTTTAGGAGTGAGTTGCCATCCTCTGATACTCTTCCAAGTAGCTCACAAAATAATTCTCATAATATTTGACTATTAATTGTGTATGGATATACAAATAATTATAATTTACCATGTGTTGTAGATAGTTCTCTGTTTGTCAGGTTTATTTATTTGATTATTTATCTGTGAATCTTACTTACTTACCTATTTATGAGTATGTTTATTATCATTATTATGTATTGAAGATTGAAATATTTTTATTCTTAAGGATTTAATTGAGGAGTATGATGTTCTTAAGATATTTACTGTTACTTATTAAGACTACTATGATATTTACAATTTCTATTTTTATTAGATAAAATTTCTGGTAAAAGTTAGCAGCTAAATATAGTTATAATTTTCACGATAATTTTGATTCAGATTTTTAAAATGGAGGGTAATGGTTTTGTGTGAGGCAGTTAAAATGTATACACCTCCAGTAGACAAAGCCCTCAAAATTGCGAAAGCGCGAACTCATGAATTTCACCTGAAAAGTAAAAGGCTCTATGATCGAAATTTTGTTGAATGCCCATTAAAAATACAAGACTCTGTAATTTATGAAGAATTTAAATACCCTAACACTCGAAAATTAGAACCTACTTTCTCTGGACCATATAAAATTATAAATAAACTTTCTGATGTAACTTATGAAATAGATAAATTTAATTATGAGACAGGACAGAATTCCGTTATTGTGCATGTTTCTAAATTAAGACCCTATTTTTCACCCGAAGATTTTAAACTGTTTCATGAGCAACCCAAAAAACAAACAAAACCTCAGATACAATCACAATCACTAGATCAAACTAAAGTCAAGACAGTAGATTAAGTTTTAATTCTTATTCTTTAAATAGTTTATCACCATAATTTTCAACATTAGCAGGTATGTTCTTGGAGGCCTACAAGAATATTACTTGTTTTTGGGAGTTTTTGGGGTTAAATTGGGCTCCATATGCAGGCATAAGGTGAACACTTTGATTGTAAAAGCTTTCAAATTGATGTTGATAAATTAAATTTAAGGGTGTTTAAGTCTAACTATATTTACTCATGTATTTGACCTTAGTATTATTCTATTTATTCAGCAGATATTTATGTTATAACAGTTATAAAATCTAATGATTCTACTCAAACCTATAACATAATATGTGATTTTCAGTGATTGTGAACACTACAGCTATCAAAAGTTTTTCAAAAAAGCACACTATTTTTATTTCCATTTCTCAATTAAGAATGACACCTTTTATTCCTATTTGTATTCTATTATTGAAGTTTATAAACCATGTGTAGATAAAACATTATTCTACATTTGACATTTGAGAACTTATAACCAAATTTGACAATTTTGTAAAAGAGTATCAGAGAGGAATTATTGTAAGGAAATACTGGTTGAGAGTCCATTTTCTAAATAGTTAGATTTAATTTTATTTGGATTTTGGAAGTATTATGATTTTTTTTATTTATACTTTAGGCTAGCAAAAAATACTTTCTTATGCTATTAGAAGATAAGAAAATTATTTAGTTGCTATGTAATTTTTTTTATTCTCAACCAGTTTTTTCCCTATCAATAATAAACAAATAGTGATATTTTCTTTTGATTATACTCTTGTTTTACTATTATTATTATTATTATGATTTCTATAATGAAGTTTAGTATTAATTATACTCTTATTGAAAAATATTAGGATATGGAGTCTTATTATATTATTACTTATTATTGTTGTTATTGTCATTATTTAAATTTTTCTATATTATTTACTATTGATATTGAGAGTGATGCTATTTATTATTGAAAAATTGATATATTACTGAAAGATGTTGGATCCAACATAATATTAAAACCAAAGATTAAACTAGGTTTAAAGATCTTTAATTAAAGAGACTATATCTAGCGAACTACAATGAAGAATTGCATTTTTAAAACTATTTGAGACTTTTCATTTGAAGGACTGTATGTAGTCAACTAAGTTTGAGAAGAATGTTTTAGGTAGCCTTTAAAGACTTTATTTCCTACAAGGACTGTATTCAGTGAACATTGGAAAAGACTCTTTTATATATATTGAAAGACTTGTTTCATTTAAAGGACTTATTTAAAATAAACTATGCATTAAGTCATTGTAATTATTTAAACTTCCATGAGAACGAATTTTTATTGTTTTTATTATATTTTTATCTCTTGCTTATTAATATTCATAACTTATTTACTGTTATTATATGTATTATCTCCTCTGCACTTACAAATGGTAAGTGATGTTGTAACATTATTGTATTTCTTTCAGGGAAATGCTCCTACCTAAATTTAATTCAGAATTATTTTCTCTTAACTATTTTATTTTAATTGCTAATATTTTTTATATTGCGTTAATTTTCTTTTCTTCCATCTCTTGGCTTCCTGAGTTTGACAGTTTTATTCCAAAATTTAACTTTTCTAAATTATTATATTTCTGTTGTCTGAACTTGTAGTTTATTTAACTATCAATTTCATACAAAGTCTTGGGGAGGGGGGATAATATTACAAATTTAAATTTTTTTCGCCAAAACTAACCTTTATACTATCTTAATTTTCTTATAATAATATTCCGTACTTACTTCAAATTATTAAATTAAAATCTTGTTTCTAAATCTAATCTGTTAATCCTTATGCAGACGATATAGATTCTTAATTTGCCTTAAAAAACATTATTCCAGTATGCGTAAATTTAAAAAGATGGCTCTAAATTAAAAATATTCTTAATTAAAACTTTATTTCTTAATATTCCAAATAAAACTGATTTCTTCTATGTTTTTATCAACCCTTTTTAAGAAAGTCTTATTAAATTTATTCCAAAACCATACCTTTCAAAAAATATCATTATTTTATTTTATCTATTTACTTATTTTTCCTACGTCAACCTTTGATGTGTGCATATTAATAAATTCATTTCTTTTCTTTTTCTCTTAAAATTAATCATTTATAAAAATCGTCTGCGTAAGATATTTAAAATTCTGAGTCAATTATAAATTGGTTAAATAATATTTTTTTTAATAAATTTATCGTCTGTTTAAAGATAGCCTCGTAGCTGGACAAGAATTCTGTTTACATAAAAGAATGATGGTTTGAGGTTACAGAATGTTCCAGTACTTTCTTTTTTAGTTTAGAAGGTGGAACTCTCGAGATGAGAGAGAAGATTTCTTGGGTTGCTTCTTCGATGAGGACAGCTCGCTGAAATAATGATGGAATTTTTGCAAAAGGAGCTTTTCCTTCCTCATTATTACGAATTTAATAAATGAATTTACAGCAGCCCATGACTAATTATTGGATCTTCTACATTTATTTATTTATTTTGTTTTTTCCCTCGCTTGCCATGACTGCGTGTTTCTTTTTAACCAGTGGAAATAATTCGAGTTCTCCTTAAATCGTCACACACACACATATATATATATATATATATATATACAATATATATTCTTAACGCATTATGGTAAACAATTAAAAAAATAAAATTTTGTTATTTTGCAGCAGATCAAAATTAAAACATGCATTTTTTGCAAGAAAATAAAAGAAGATATAAATTAAATAAAGCCAGCAATTTAGCTCAGTTATTAAAATTTTCAACGGAAACAGTAAAGCTGTGAAACATTATTTTCTATATGAAACATGAAAAAGAGTGTTAAAGAAAAAAAAAACTTTTTATTGGTTATTTTCTTTATAAACTAAAAATTTTGGAGGGATCCATTAATAACATATTTAATATTTGTTATTTTATCTATCATGAATAGTTTCATTTTTTCAGTATGAGAATAAATAATAAATACATTTTTAATATTTTAAAAGAAAATTATTACATCAAAGAAAGGTAAATTATACACTTTAAGTATATTCTTAGAATTAAAAATTTTATTGAAGGTAACAATTCACG
>CAXHSM010000060.1:0-54462 GCA_964019185.1 Maratus speculifer | reverse complement strand
CAACTAGTTACGACTTTGTTTTAGTACTGACACCAAACAAAGACAGCTTAACACAGCACGTATGCCGGGCTGATTATCAAACTGCTGACAAAGTCCTCTCAAATAAAATGAACATTCCAGCACTAGAAAATAATGGCTGGAGGCTTATTAACAACAAATTAGAAATACTGTGTTTCTCAATACTGTTTCTCTCTTACACTGGTTCCTAATGTTTTAATTCATCAAGTGCATTGCAAGTGTAAAAAATCATTTTGCAATACTGCATTGTGTTCCTGTCGCGGTTCTGGAATTTCCTGCACAGAACTTTGCGGCTGCATTGATTGTCAAAATGTACATAATTGATCTTGATTATCAAAGTGAAATATTAACCGATTCTGAAAATGAAGATGATACATTAGCTTTTGTTATTTAGATTGACATTTATGGACATATATATATTTGAGACCTTAAACCAGCTTCAGTATATTTTCTCTTTACTTCCTTCAAATTAATAATTCTTATTAGAATCTATTTATGTATTGAATTATATGATATTTTCTTTACATCAACAATCGATTATTGAATTAATGCACAGATCGCTCCAGGTTTCTATCAAAGGTGGTGCATCAGTATGTTTTGTAATTTTCTTAAATTTATGTTTTTTATTTTCTTTGGTTGAGATGCAGCATACCTTTGAAAGGATTTTGTGCCATAAAATCAATACAACCAACCTATTATTACTGAACTACTTGTTCATATAATATATTAGATTTTGTTTTATTTGATGCATCTATCTATACATACTTTAGCACCTGCTGTGCTGATATACATTCCTTGCATTCTATACCTATTTAATTTTTTATTTCCTCATTTTGAAAGAAATATTTATATTATTTTCTATACAGTTGTACTCTTTTATGTAATTTTATTTGTTATGCTCTAATAATTAGTTTTTGGTACATAGATTGACATTTATAGGTATATTTTTGGGGGATCTAAAATCAGCTTCAGTAATTCCTCTGTACTTCCCTCATTTTTAAAGATATCACTTATTCATGCATTTTATTCTGTTTGATCTGTTATTAAGTTGCCTTATACCTTCTATGCTTGATATATTTTTGCTTACAGGATCATTTTAATTTTACACACACATTTCATATCTGAAAAATAACAAATTTTTTATGTAAAAAGTACTTAGTGTTTTTATTCGCTGTCATTACCAATTTTAATATATTTTATTTGCTCATTTAAAAAATATATTAAGTATGTTTAAAACTTGAAAGATATTATTTCTTTAGTGCTACTAAAACATTTGTTTTTTCATTTACAAGCTTTTTTATTATAATGGAACGTACTATAATAATTAAATTATCACATAACGTAAATCTCCAATTTTATGTTTTGTTATATTTTTTTATTAAGAAGTGAATGCCCCAAGATTTTGAAATATCTGTCATGTGACCTCTGTTATCATATATAATTTACTTTTATTCATGCCAAAAAAGTGTACAGCACAACACAAATAATGTTTATAAGTAAACAAGTAGTGACAATATCAGGGTTGTTTGGTTTAAACCAAGTTGGTTTAAACCGTGGTTAAAACCATGGTTTAAACCAATTGGTTTTTTTAAAAAAACCATGCTGGTTTTTTTCACCTGGTTTTTTTTATTCTTTTACCCAAATGTTTTATTTTACACATTATTGAAAAATGCAAAATCCAAATTATGAAGAAGCTACAAGCAAAGCTGTAAAAAAAATGATTAATTAATAAGTTTCTAAAAGGACAAAAAATTTTAATCAACTCAACTTTTCTTGTAAGCTGTAAATCTATATGGCAGAATAACTATTTTTTCTTAAATTAGCTGGTTAGAAAAAACTAATCAGTTTTCTTTCTTTCTTTTTCTTTTTTAAGGCCTACATGTATGTATAGCCATTATTTGTAAAACATATATATATAGCCAGAAGGGCAGACTCGAGTTAAAAATGCACTTTTATTATTTAAATTGCTTGATTAGTTAAGATTTACTAAGGATTTCATCATTTCAGAAATTCTTTTTGTTATGTATGCTATTGAATAATTGGCAATGAGCTTTTTATTTGCTCTGTGATTAGTGATTTTAATAAGCCTTTGTTTTTCTTGCATTCTTACATTGGGATTGTTTTTTTTTTGCATTATAATTTTATTCTTTTGCCTGCTAGGTTGGCACATTTCGAACCAATTGGTTTTTTAGAACAAATCTAATATAATATTTTCTCATTTTTGTAATTTAAGTGTTTCAAATCATTGGATGAAAGTAATTTCTATTTTTAAGTCTTATCTCAATAGTCACCATAAGACATAGTGAGTCTAATCAAGGTCATGTTAGTATACATGTAGAATGCATATTTCATGCACTGATGAACATATCTGAAACTCTACAGAAAACAGTTAAATCATGTAAATTTAGCAAAAATAAAATAGATGAAAATATACAATATTTAGATTTAAAAAATATTTTCCCTTGAGAAACGCAAATGTACAGATAATGACATAAATGATCTTTAAAATTTCAGTCAAGGTCTAAAAGAAATTTTTCTTGATTGGAGGGATTATTTTTTAAGAATAAAAAAAAAACTCAAGATATGAAGTCGAATAGAAGACATTGAATAATTAGGCACTAGTGAAGCACCTGTTTACATTTAACTAAAATATGCAAAAGATATATTTAAATCTTCTATTGCATAACCAAACCCATTACTTAGATCAGTTAAAAAAAATTGGCAAAAAGGGGGGAGGGGGGGGGGCAAGGAAGGTTTGCTTGAGACGTAGTAGAAAAAAAGTCTCATAAAAATGCCTAAAAAATGCAATTTTTAGTTTAGATGTTTAAAAATACTAAGTGTTATAATAGAGCATGCAGTCCGATGGCTGTTTAAATTCTTTGGCAGATGACAGCATTTATAAAGCTACTGTATATTTTAACATCAATGTTTTTCAATAGTCTAAAAAGCTGTTAAATAGATATTTTTGTTTATTTAACAGTCATCTTTTAACTGGTAGTTTTAGAAAATACAATGCTTGAAGTGTGTAAAGATTCTACTGCTAAATTCAAATCCTTCCAAAAATTCTTTATAAAAAGCTTTATTTTTCAATAAAAGATAATTAACTCATACAGTCTTCTAACAAAAAAATCAGACATCACATATAACAAGTATTTCAAATTAATTATTTTGAATAACCATTTGAAAATAATATATATGAAGTTTTATATATGAATCTATATTATATATTTATTTATAGTGCTAGTAATCAAAAGATTGTTCATTAAGATTTTCAGGGTATCAATGTTTCATTATGTAGCACATTTTATTTATGAAATATAAGACACAGCTTTTTCTAAAAATGTTCAGATTTTAAAGAATTTTTATACATAATTGATTGTATATTAAATAATTATATTGATTAGAATTACCTTTAAATCAAATTATTACTTATATATTCAAAAATGTTTACTTTTGTTCATAAATTTGCATGTATATGTTACAGGAAAACATATTTAAAAAAAAACCCGGTTTAAACCAAAAAAACCATGGTTTTTGGTTTTTTTCAAAAAAACCCGGTTTTTTACCAACCCTGGACAATATTTATTTTGAAATTTGTTATGAATACCAGTTAATGGAAAATTTGTATTTCTCTCAGGAGGGTATTTTTTCTCTATGTAACATTTGTTACCGACATACAGCAAGTTTATGTTCGTCATTTTAGAATGATTATAAATAAAATCAATCAAAAACTGTGTAAGCAGAGTGTGGTCAAAGTTGATGTGGACCGATAACCATGTCAACAAAATATATCCTGAAATGCTGAAAATTTCCCGAGTCATAAGAAATGAATGGTGTATAAATGAATTCACCACAAAAACTTGACCTTCTCATACTACTTAGGAGGAGGGAAATACAATCAGCCGGATTCATGGAGCTAAGAAGGTATATGGAGGAGACATATCAATCTAGCATCATGGTGAGCCCTGACGCCGAAAAACCAGTTCTTTCCCCCTCTTTCATATCCGCCATGTTTGACTTTTACTGTAGTTGACTCGCGCCGCGAGGAGCTTCCTCAATACGACGATCGGTAGCAGACGGGAAAAGGGCAGCTTAGCCAGGTCAAATATGGCGGCCGCGGCGTTGTAACGGGGGGGTAGGAAAAGCTTCAAGTGACGTCACACATGTCTCCTCCATATACGTTCTTAGCTCCATGGCCGGATTGTATTTTCTAGGAATATGAATCCAGTCTTTTTCCTGAGTTAACTTGCGAATTTCATTGACTCTATTGAGTACAAATACTCCCCAGGAGTCATCATTTTTTACCCACTGCAATGCTGTTGTGGAATCTGTCCAGAAATTCTGAAGTTTCAGGCTCCCTTTTACAAATTCAGCTAAACGTGAGCCTAGACAGCAGGATAGAATTTCTAACCTGGGAATTGATATTGCTTTCTAAGGTGCTACTCTAGATTTGGACATCAATAACTGTACAGAAACATTTTGGTTCGACTGGCATTTTAGGTAAACAACAGCAGTATAGGAAGTTCCGCATGCATCTGAAAAGGTGTGTAGACTTATTTCAGAACAATCATTAAGGAGAGCATGTCTAGAAATTTTTAAAAATCGCAACATGGGATAAATCTTCTAACCGTTTTAAGAATTTCCTTCTGATACCATCAGATACTTCTGAGTCCTAACTCAATTTAGATTTCCAGCTTGCCTGAAGCATTAGTTTAGGTAATAGGGTAACTGGACAAGACAATCCAATTAAATCAAAGATTTTTTGAGCAAGTGATAATATGCTTCGTGTAGTAACAGTGATTGGGTTGATATCGGTTATGGGTATGTAACAGCTAAGAGTATCTGTTGACCTATTCCACATTAAACCTAAAACGGAAAATATATTTGATTCAGTACATGAATCATCAGCGAAGCATTTAAGCTCTTGCAAAACGGTATGCTTCCACCCTCGTAACTCAAATTTCGCTTCTGCCATAACTTTTGTCGAAATGTCTATAAACTGTTTCAATTCTTCTTCAGTTTTGACTGAAGTGACACAATTATCTACATAAAAGGAATTAGTGGGTTTTTCAACAGTTTTTCTGATGCACGATTGTGAATTGAAAAAGGAATATTTCTAAATGAAAACGTAACACTGCACTTAATAGGAACGGACTGCAGTTCAAACCAAAAACGATTCTATAATGTTGAAATACTTTCCGCTGCCCTTCTTTATCATACCACAGAAATTTCAAATATTCACGATTTGGTTTAGCTATTGAAAGTTCAAGGAAGGCTTTCTTTATATCAGATGTTACTCCGATTTTTAAGCTATTGCATAGCTTTTTTCGCGGACTTTGAGCGCGGCGACCTAATCTAGAAATTCCGTAACGAGGAAAAACCTAACACTCCGGCTAATGTCGTTTCAGTTAGGCAGACAGCCCCGGACTGGCCAGGTCGGCTGGTTGGCGTTCGCCGAGGGCCCCCGACCTAAAGGGGCCCCGGAAGTGCAACTCAAAAAAGGAATATACGATTTCATAATTACTACTGATGAACCACGTTTGAGAGGAACCTGGACAGAACTGCGCATGGGCGAAAAGAGCGAGTCCATGTCAAAAATAGGGAAGTTAGTACCATCTCGAGATGAGTTTGTTTATTAAACAACACTAAATGTGTCAAGTTTTTTTTTTTTTTTGGGGGGGGGGAGGGGGATACCTTTTTGTTTCTGTAATTGAATTATCTGTTTTTAAAATTATATTGTAATTCTGTTACACGAAATAAGTTATAAAAAGACAAGTATAATAAAAAAGACGATTTAAAGGTATGATTATTAAATTTAGCTTAATAACTTTTCACTCGCAATATAGCGCAACTTAATCTTTTTAGAAGTAACGGCAACATGGCGTGATTTTAAAACATACCAGATTAGCAATTTTTTAAATATGTTTCTTTACATTATTGTGTACATTATTTATTTATATTATTTGCATGCATTAGATATGAATATGGCTCAGATGTCATATACTTATAAGGTTTAGAACAATTTTTTTCCAACTTCAATTTGGCGAAAACCTTATTTTTGAATGCTGGTTAAATATACATCTTTAAATTATTTTCTATTATTTAAAAAAATAACAATAAATAAAACAATTTTTAAATATATTAACTTTTAAAAACTAATAACAATAGAACAAAAAACATTTTATATAATTTCAATAAAAGAAAAATTAATGTAAATAAACAGTTTATCAAAATATAAACAACAATATCAGGGTTACCATATTAGGCAAAATAACGCCATTTTGGCGCCAAGTAAATCTCAGTGAGTATATGACATACATGTGCCCTGAATATTTAAGTTGTTAGAATTGGCGAATTTCTCGAATAGCCGCCAAATCATATGCCAAGCAATCGTTAAATCTGCGTTTAAGCCATAAATATAAATGTAAAAAAAAAAAAAACAAAAAAAAACAAAAAAAAAAACAGACATGCTTTTATTAAAATTCACAAAAATGTAGGGGAAAATATATACTTTGGAAAGGCTTATTCCGAAAATTGATTGAAGGAGAACAATCTATTTAATTTAAAATAAAATTTTACTCAGAATAAAAATGAAAACTACGTAGAAGTAATTTTGGCCTCGTAGGCTACTCCCCCTAAAGTCTGAATGGAATCTGCTGGGCTTTCTGCCAAGTGTGGATCTTACATCAACGGTATATCAGTACTTACATAAGAAAAAAATTGAGTATTTTCTAATAATAATATGCGTTTACAGTAAATTTTAAACAATTGATAGTTTTTTCATGGTAACTTATATAGTTTCGTCGAGTCATGTCGTTGGACAGACGGAATAGGGCTGCTGAATGGATACATCGCCCGTTCTACAGTACTCATCGAATCAGATTCAGAGTGCATCGCGACGCTCACTCTTGCCAATCTCGTATAGTGTGGTTATAACTAGTGCAATGTCACAGTGTGGTCAACATGAAGCAGTTGTACGAAAGCGACAGACAGTACGAAAAGGAAAGAAAAAAAAATGAGAAAATTTTTAAACATTGAAAAATGTTTAAAACTTTTGTTAAAAATATTATTATTACAACCATGCTCTAACTTTGACTTCAACTATTTGTACTTTGACTGTAACCATTAACTGTAGTGCTAACGTTGTTTACTGTTGAGTTTGATGCGGTGTGCTTTGCACATGTGATGTATTATATTTATTTAATATGTAATCCAGCTTTTATTATAATTATATTTAATCAAGAAACCAATTTAGTGCCTATTAGCTAACCTAGTCTTTACAGGTTATGAGCTCTCACGCTGTCAACTGCGATAGTAAATCGGATTCTAAATCGTACTAGGACTGATCTCCTGATCGCGACTGTTAGGCCTAAGAAGTTTGCACGTGATTAAATATTTTTGGTACGGACGCATTTTGTGAAAGCTTTTGATATATACTGTGCCTACAATGGATTTCAAAGCACAAATTGAGAAGCTGGAAGGAACAAAAAATTGGACAAAATGGAAGCGTCAAATCGAACTGTTGTTGCGCCATCACGATGTTTTGGATGTTGTGACTGGTGAGTGTGAAATCCCGACTGATCCCGGAGAATCCGCGGCTGAAGATGCAAGAAAAGCTTATGAAAAAAAGCGTAAGGCTTTCTCTAAGAACGATGCATTGGCTCAACTAATTCTTGTCAATAGTATGGACGATTCAAACATAGAGCTTACGGCAACTTGCGATACAGCGAAATGCGTTTAGGACAAATTACTTTCAGTGTATGAACAAAGTTCGGGCCAGCGAGTAGATCGCTTAATGGAGCAATTTTTTAGCTCAGAAAAAGATGCTTCAGAAGATGTTGTGACACACATAGCACGTTTGCATCGGGACTTCCGTGAGCTGAATGATGAGCTCAAAAGACTTGTGAAAACAGAGTTACCTGACTTGCTGCTAATGAGCCGAATTATGTCAACTTTGCCTGCAGAATATTTTGAATTTAAAAGTGTGTGGGAATCTGTTCCAGTGCAGGAAAGGACAATTAACAAGTTAATGGAGCGGCTTCGACTTATTGAAATGAGACTGCCAGCAAAGCAGAGTGAGAGTGCAGCTTTTGTTGCTAAATCGTCCATAAAGAAAAAAGGCAAATATAAAACTGAAAAGAAATGTTTTTCCTGCCACAAGCCTGGTCATGTTGCAAAATATTGCTACAAGAAGAATAGTGGAAACAAGCAACCTGATGGAGATGCTTATGTATGCAGTGCTGGTGTTCCAGAAAAAGAATTATGGTTAGCAGACTCTGCAGGGTTAGAAATTAGCGGTCGTTAGTCGCCAAATGCAACTAAATTATTGCATTTGACGACTAGACAATTATACCTAGTCGTCAAATTTGACGACTAGCTTTTTCCCACTTTAATTTTTGTTTAAAAAACGCTCTCATTCTTTAGCGCAAGGTGTTTTTGTTTTACATAGTCGTTTTGTCACGTCTGAAATAGCCTGTTTCTTTCTTTGTTATTCTTTTTTTTCCTTCTTTTTCAAACACATGCTATTGTCCATTCTTTTATGGAAAACAGGTGTTCTTCACGTGCGTGCAGTGGGGGTGGGGGGGGGGGTTTCAATAGGATTTGTCAATCACCTCCTAGCTGACTTCTTTTTAACCAATAACTGATAAAACTGACCAGAGAGGCAGTGGCGTAGCTAAGGGGGGCGTCCGCCCCGGGCGCCAAATTGAGAGAAATTGTTATATATCTATATTAGGGTGGGGGCGCAAAATTTCTTGCTGGCCCCGGGCGCCAAAAAACATAGCTACGCCACTGCAGAGAGGCACCTGTCTCTAAAAAGCTTGCGCACTTAGTTCAAAAGCCTGGTTTAAAACTGCTATGCACCTGTCAATCACCTCTAAGCTAACTTGATTTTAACCAATAACTAATAAAACTTACCTTAAAAACCACACCCTTAAAATTATTGCACTACTTGTTTGAAAGCATGGTTTAAAATTGATATTTGAGTTCAGTATAGCTTCTAGATGACACGAGTGTTTAAAAATGGCGAAACGCGATATAACTTCGTTTTTTTCCTTACCATTTCCAAATAAACGTTTAAAAATTGAAAATAAAGAACCGCTAGATTCTAACAATGAGAATTCTAAATTAATTCGCAAAGAAGTCAGCAATTCAACATTCCTAAAATGGAAAAAAGAGCACCCATGGCTCATTCAAGAAAATTTGATGCTATGTACCCTATGTAAAGAATATGCTAAACCGGAAGAGACAAACTTTGTTAATGGATGTCCAGCAATGAGATATGAAACGGTAAGTAATTTCATTCTAAGAATAATTTGTTCTGTTATTATTTTTCTTTTATAAAATAATATTCACTGTCACTCATCTCTCCACTGAGTAAATTGCAAAATCGGGAACTATCAATTACTTGAACCTATTACTTAGCTTTATCGCCGATAATGCGAATTGAAATTAATTTCAAATTTCACTCACAATATTATCTACTTTGCATATTTTTTTTCCTAAGTTGATTATTCAGAAATACTATCAAAATGCGGCATTTTGAACCTAATTTCCGACGTCGCAATTCGGGAAAGTCGAAAAGTGTCGTCATGTGACACGAATCGCGATAAATAATTTATTTCCCAAAAACGAAAAACTCATCAGAACCACCTATCAGAAATAAATTGTTACTTTACGCGATATGTTCGTAAATATTTAAAATAAAATGCCCTAAGAAAATTTTAAATATTTTAAAATAAATAAAAAAATAATTAAATTTGAAAATAATTTCTAAAAGATGTATTTATCAAATATGGAAAACGCTATTCGATTACATTAGTTTCTTGGTAAGAAATCAACTCCCAATTTCATGCATTCTTAAACAAAAACTAATTTAATTTAGAAAGTAACTTTGGATCTTAGAACAGCCGTGCACAAGTAGTCTCATTATAATTTCTTTTTCCCTCTTTAAAGCGAGAGCAGCTATTCAAATTCTATTCATAACTCCTCACATATACAGTGTCTCACATAAGTGATGGGACACTTGTGTTTTACAAAAGGAAACTAATCAAATAAATTAAAAAAAACATGTACACATTTTTTTGTGGGTGTGTTTCATACTTAAATTTAGTAAAGATTATTACATAACATACATTTTGTCAAAATATTAAAAAATTAATTTAATAAAAATACAAATGTTTAGAACGGAGCAAAAAATAGCTCACATAAGTGATGGGACACCATTATATATGCAACAAAAATCGCCTGAAATAAGCAATAAAAATATTTTTGGGGGTTTTATTTTTACTTCAAAGCAATTGGCAATAATTTATAAAATCGTCTGCAGTATTTCTCTGCAGTTTGTTTTGGAATTTTTGTGTTTTTTAGCTCTGTGTAGTCATGAATGCTAAACGAAAAGAAACTTCGCCTGAAATTAGCTATTAATTTGCATATTGAACGTGGAAAATCTATTAGAAAAACTGCTGAAACAGTTAACTTGAGTCGTTCAACAGTTTTCAATATCATTAAACGATATAAAAAGAATCATATGATTCAGGATAAAAGAAGACCTGGCCGACCATCAAAGCTATCCAATGGAATAAAGCGAATTATCGTTCAAAATATTAAAAAAAATCCAAGAAATAGTGCTTCAAAAGTTGCTGTTGATTTACAAGCATTATATGGAATAATTGTTAATCCTGAGACTATTAGAAGGGTAATTCGATCTGCTGGATATCACGGTAGAATAGCCAGGAAAAAATTCTTCGTAAGTGAAAAGAATAGAAAACTTAGACTAGCTTTCGCAAAATCCAACATAAATAAGAATTCTGATTACTGGAATAAAGTTATATTTGCTGATGAGAGTAAATTTAATATATTTGGTTCTGACGGTAGAATCTTGGTGTGGAGAAACTCCAGGGAAGAATTTCGCAAACAGAACTTGGTACCAACAGTAAAACATGGTGGAGGAGGAGTTATGGTATGGGAGTGTATGTCGTCCGCTGGAGTTGGTAATCTTGTTTTTATTGACAGTATAATGGATCAGTACAAGTATATTGATATTTTAAAGCAAAATTTGAAATCTTCAGCACGAAAATTGAACCTTCATAACGATTTTAAATTCTACCAGGACAATGACCCCAAGCACACTGCTCTGAACGTTAGACTCTGGCTGCTATATAACTGTCCGGAAATAATAAAAACACCACCACAATCTCCAGACTTAAATCCCATAGAGAATATTTGGCAAGAATTGGAATCAAGAATTCGCAAACACACCATTTCTTCAAAACAACAACTAAAATCGGTGCTTCAAGAAGAATGGGGTAAAATCACTCCAGAAATCACAAAAAAATTAGTCGAATCCATCCCAAAAAGATTAAATCATGTTTTAAAAGTAAAAGGAAATCCAACAAAATATTAAAACCTTTTAAAAAGTAAAATTTTTGGATAAATATTTGATGGAAAAGTAAGTGTCCCATCACTTATGTGAGCCATTTTTTTTGCTCCTTTCTGAACAATTGTATTTTTACTAAATTCATAGCTGCCAACTTGTACGGTTTGGCCGTACAATGTACGGATTTTGTTCAAAGTGTACGGTTGTACGGATGAACAGTACGATTGTACGGTTTTGTGCACGGAAAAAACAATCGCGGAGGAATTCGAATTTCGTGAAAGGATCGTGAAAATGCGCACATTTCGTCAATATTTCGTGGAAAAACGCCGATTTCGTCAATGTTTTTGTCAACGAACTTTGTCAAAAGATCGCTGAAAAACGCGAATTTCGTGTACGGATCGCGGAAAAAATGGTGATTTCGCCAAAATATCGCACATGATATGCTGATTTCATCTGAAAACCGCGAAAAAACGTCGATTTCGTCTACAGATTGCGGATGTAACGTCGATTTCATCAAAAATCGCGGGAAAAAAACGCAGTTTTCAAGAAAAGACTGCGTAAAAATGCACATTATGTCAAAAGATCGTTGAAAAAATATGCCGATTTCATTAAAAAAAAATCGTGGAAAAACCGCCGATTTCGAAAAAAGATCGCGATAAAACACCGATTTTACTAAAATATCGCAGATTTCATATAAAGATCGCGGGAAAACGCCGATTTCGTCCAAAGATTGCGGATAAAATGATGATTTCATGAAAAGATCGCGCAAATTTCGTGAAAGGGTCGCAGAAATAGTGAATTTTGTCAAAGAATTGCGGGGAAAACGCAGATTTTGTCAAAAGATCATTGAAAAAAGGCTGATTTTATCAAAAGATCCCCTAAAAACGCGAATTTTGTGAAAGGATCGCTGAAAAACTGTGCATTTCATTAAAGATATTTATTAAAAATGCATAATTATAGACGGTAGGTATACTTACCCTCCCACCGTCTCAACTGCTGTAACCTTTCAGGAAATTTCCTGTGAATTTAATCTGCCCTTATCTATTACAGATCACCATGCAGGACAGTTTTTTGGAAACATGTTTCCAAAGTATGAGATTGCAAAAACATTTTCTTGCGCAACCTTATTTATTTATTTTTTTAAAATATAAATAAATATAAAAGTAGCATAGAAAACATTGTTAGGAAATGATATTACTTTTTGCATTGCATATTATGCATTTGCATTGCATGTTATGCATTTTTAAGCATATGGAATGCATCATGAAAATTGTAAGGATTTCAAAATTGATATGTTGGCAGGTATGTAAATTAATATTTTGACGAAATGTATGTTATGTAATAATTGTTACTAACTTTAAATATGAAACACGCCCAAAAAATTTTTGCACATGTTTGTTTATTTATTTTATTGCAGTTTCTTTTTATAAAGCACAAGTGTCCCATCACTTTTGTGAGACACTGTAAAAAGAACTCTGCAAATGTTTCAGCGGAAAAAAGAAATTATTGCGCTGCAAGCAAACAGAATAAGTATACAAAAGAAAAATAAATGAAAAGCCAGCTCTGCTTGTGCTTTTCCTTACTATTAAAAAAAAAAAAAAAAGATATCTTCGTTGTTAATGGAGGGATTTTCTTGAAATTTTCAGCAAGTTGCAAACATAGTAAATTACGCAGTGAAACAAATTTTTATTATAATGTAATAAGTGATTAGAAAATTAGTGCCTCTACAAAAATCACTCACTATAGAACAATTCTAAAGAAGTTAAGCAATGCGGTTTGTTTTGTTTACTTAAACACCGTGAGGTTGGAAACGTTATCAAAATAAGATGATCTGCTTTGGATGGATAACATTTTGTTATGCAGAAAGAAACTGTGTGGAGTTTTTTTTTTTTTTTTTTTTTTTTTTCGTATTCTATTTTAAAAACATCCGTTATCTGGTAAGCATGCAGGATAATTGGCAATAGCCGTAATTATTAAGGATTGAATTGATGGAAACGGAATTTCGGCGTTCTTTCTCTTTTCGGCCGAAAACAAAAACATTGGAACTTTTTTTAAAGTAATCAGTAATCAATACATACATAATTATTAATTATATGTTTTTATTAAATTTATATAATTATTAATTATACATGCTTATTAAATATTTATAACTATTAATTATAAGTGTGGCCAAAATTGGCTCTGAGTGCCTTAGTCCCAAAATTTTTTATTTTGGGATATAAATTAAAAAATTATAATTCTACATAAAATAAAACGTAATTAATTTATCAACGAATACAGAATATATATATATATATATATATATTTTAATGTATAATTTAATAAAAGATTTACTTTTTTAGGGGGGAAGAGAGGGATAAGTAGCATACTGTAATTTTATTTTGTTTTGCAACATCTCTATGTAGGTGAATAAATAACTTAAAATTAATAAGAAAAATTAAGTCATTTTTAAATTTTTCATCATTTTTACAGCACATAAAAAATATTTAATTAAAAAGTTCTGGCCTTTTTTAAAAAATTAATGAATTTTATTTTGAGTTTGTATTAAAATATTATTTTTTTTAGGTAAAAAAGCATAGTATGTCTGCTACGCATTATAATTCTTGCAAAGCAAAATTAGCCAAAGATAATCCATCTAAAGCACCACTGATGTCTGCAGTTAAGAAAATGGATTCCCAATTACTTTCGAATATGGAAAAGCTCTTCAATACAGCATATCTAATTGCTAAAGAGGATTATGCTTTTGATGACTTTCCCAGTTTATGTGCACTCCAACAAAAAAATGGAATAAAGTTTGGCAACACATATGTGAATGATAAAGCAGCTAAACAATTCGTTAAATGTATTGCATGAGATCAGAAATTAAAGAACAGTTTTCTTCAATTGATTTTTTTTCTATGATGGCTGATGGATCCATTGACAGGGCAACAATATCATCAGAAATAATATATGTTTATTATTTGTATGAAGGAGATGTAAGATGTACTTTTATTGGTTTGAAAGAATGCGAAAATGAATGTGCTTCTGGAATAAAATCCACAATAGAAACTGCTGTACAAGAATTTATACCAGATTGGAAGGAAAAACTGGTTGCAGTCAGTTTTGATGGTGCTAGCGTAAACATGGGACCTGTTTCTGGTATTGTCAAATTAATGGAGGACGACTGTGGAGATTTAGCAACAGTTCACTGTGTAGCACACAGATTAGAGCTAGCTTTAGCTGATGCACTAAAATGTGTGAGGTATGTTACTAATGTTGAAGACACAATTAAAGGAATTTATTCCTTTTACCACAACAGTGCCAAACGTACAAGGGAACTTAAATCGCTCTCCGAAATCCTTGATGAAAAAGTTTTGCGGCCTGTTGGTTTGCATGGCATTCGATGGTTGCAATCACGGCATCGAGCTGTTCAGGTTCTTATTAAGAACTGGCATGCAGTTATAATTCATATGGAACAGGTTGTTGCTGCTGAAAAAGAAAAGACAGAATGTGCAAAATTAAGAGGATACTTAAAAACCTTGAAATGTGAAAGATTTTTGAATTTCCTTCATTTATATGAAGATATTTCTCACATTCTTGCAAGACTTTCTGAAACTTTTCAGCAAAAGTTCTTGCTTCTGAGCGATTTTTTTTGTAAAGTTTGAATCTAGTAAAGAAAGACTTTCAAAAATGATTTCTGAAGATGCAAAAAGCCTTCAGGAGTTTAAAAATGCCCAGAGTTTTCAAGGTACTGAAGTAAAGTATAAAGATATGACACTGTCTCGGAATGATTCGAATTTACGTTTGTTTGAAGAAGACCGGAGAAAGCTTATAACTGAAATAATAGAATCTTTAAATAAACGGTTCTATAATATGACAAATGAAACTATCTTTGCAAATTTAAAAATATTTGACCCATGCTCCCTTTATGAATTGAAAGAAGATGATGAGAACAAAGTTAATAATCAATTAGAAGAACTCATAAATAATCTTCCACACAATGTAAGAAAAAACATTAATAAAGATGCATTAATCGAGGAATTCTCTGACTATAAAATGTGGACTAAAGATAAGTTAAATATTCCATGCAAAGCTGCTTGGCAGCGATTAATCGCAGAATCCAAATCTAATACGAGTTTTTATAACATCAGGAAAATTTTGGAATTTGTTATGGTTCTTCCCTTGAGCATTGCTGAATGTGAAAGGGGTTTCAGCCAACTTAATCTTATTAAGACAAACGCAAGGAATCGTTTGTCATTGAATTTGATCTGACATTCTTTTAATAAAACTGTATGGCCCAACATTAGATAATTTCAATCCACAAAAAGCCATTAATTTATGGTACTCTGATGTAACACTCGGTCGAGTTAGGAGGCCTGATTTTAAAAATTTAACGAGTTAGGAGGCCTGATTTTAAAAATTTAACGAGTTAGGAGGCCTGATTTTAATTCAAGATATTATTTTAATTTTTGTATTCTTTGTTTGTGATTTTTGTATTTTCAACTTTTGTATTCATATAAGCTATATAAAAATAATTAGTTAAACATTTTTCTAGCATCCATATGTTGTAGTTTAATCAAATTTTACTGTTTTATAGAAAACCAGTTTTTACTTTGTTTTAGTGATTAACAATGATAGTGTTTTTAATATATACCCCCTTACCCTTAACACATAAAAATAGGAACAATATTAATGTTAATACGGTTGTGAAAAGAAATGAGAAAATACGATACAACGTAAAATTGCAACCATGAAATGCAGTTTGGCGCCTAGAAAATAAATTGTAGGCGTCATTTGACGCCTTACTTAAAATTCCCAATTTCTAACCCTGACTCTGGTGCTTCGGCACACATGACAAGCAATAAGAAATATTTCTTATCATATAAGCCTTTTTCACTCCCCAAAGAAGTGAGAATTGGGAATAATGAAGTCATTCTAGCATATGGTGAAGGTATCATCAATGTTGAAATGCTTATCAACAAAAGGTGGGAAAGAAATCACCTAACAGATGTGGGGTATGTCCCAGAAGTAAGCAGAAATCTTTTTTCAATAAGTAAAACTGTTGACAAAGGTTTTAAATTCAAAGTTGATGAAAATGGATGTGCTTTTTTGAAAAATAATGCTGTACGAATGACAGGCAAAAGAACATCTCGAGGCCTATATGCACTTGAAATGAGAGTGAGATTACCTGAAGAAGCTGCTGATGTTTTCATTGCTTCACAAGATACATTACAGTTGTGGCATGAAAGATTATGTCACCAAAATAAGCGCCATATGGAGCACATTTTAGAAAGAAAAGGTATTCATGTTGAAGCTAATGAAGAGTTTTGTGAGGGATGTGTGCTCGGCAAGCAACAACGGAGACGGCACCAGAAAGAATAGGCCAATGTGTGCTGGCGAGATGATCCATGCCGATGTTTGTGGCCCCATGCAGCAGAGATCTATTGGAGGGTCGAGATATTTTGTCTCCTTTAAAGATGACTGTGGTGTTTATTTTTGGAGTGTGAGAAGACGAAGGGGAGAAAACAAACTTGTTATATTTGTTTCTACCCACAATAGGGCCAAATGGTGATCGTAAAAATACTATAGTACATTGCATTGGTTGTAGGCCTGCAAACGACCCTAATTACCATCATTACTTCTTTAGAACAATAGAAATATCTTTATCCATGATGACATAAAATGTCAAACATAAGGTTAAAAAATATAAAATTGAAAAGGTAAAAAAGGTTACCTGTCAAGTCCTTGGCTGTTGATGACAAATAAATCCAGACAATAGGCACAAGAAATTATTATGCAAACAAATGTTGAAAAGAAAACTATTTTTATTTCATGAAGAACTTGTTTATTTTTTTCATGAATAAATATTCCTTCACATATTTATATTATTTTTGACTCGTACATATTAATCTCTCTTTTCATAAAAAACCATTTCATAACATATGCTAATCACAACAATTGCTATCTCCAAGCAATAAAAATTCTTTGTCATAATATATTTTAGATATCTCAACAGCATGTAATTATAAATTTTCTCATGACATAAAAGGAGAATATAATATTATTTCTTCTTGAAAAAGAGCAACTTTCATAATATGAACTTTCAAAAAAAAACAAAGTATATTATACTTCATATTGCATAGATACATACCAATATTTTCTTCATAACGCCCCGTGAGTAATCAAAAATTATATATATAAAATGGGCCAGATAACGAAAATAAAAGAAGAACTTTATGTAAATAAATATTTGCATCTCACGAAAAGAATAGATTTTCACCTCTGCTTGATTTTTCAGAGGACTGGAATCACATAAAACAATTATTGAAGAAAATTCGAGCACCAATAATAGCTGCAGAAAAATTATTTTTAACGATGAGGTGATGAAAGATGAAATAGGTATTAAGTGGACTCATGATGACATAGTACATCACTTATGATGCTTCCACAAGAACACCAACCAGAAGATCTATGGAGTGCCTTTATTTACGTTGAGTAATCCAAAAGAGAAGGCACATAAAACGAATACATTCAGGAATGCATTAAACCACTTCATTGCTCCTTGCCGCACTAAAAAAATCAGCCTATTCTAAAACCATGGGAGGATCACAGCGGCATAGAACGGAGCCCGTATAAAACGGCTTCAAAGGGGCGCGCACATGGCCCGAAATTCCACCCAAAACCTGCAGTCATCGGACCGCATCCATCACAGCTGGTGTTTCGTAGCGCAACTGACGCAGGTGGCCGCGAGCCCAGGGGAAAAAGAGAAAAGGGTTACTGTAAATGCAAAATACGCCAATTTGGCAATGAGCAAAAGAGGGGGTGAGGAAAAAAAAAAGCCAATTTACGATATACAGTATGAAAAAATATGTAACTAATAAGAATAAAATTGATAACCATCTTAAGAAGGGAGGCCAAAACCGGTGGCCATGTACTTAACGGCTTGAAATACGTCACCTGTGAAATTTAAATTGATAGGCTAGGGGTGTGTCCGAATAAACGGAAGTTCCACCCAAAAGAAATAGCGAGAATGTTCTCGAACAAATTTTAAACCGGAAGGAATGATTTCAAACAGAATTTTTACCGGCTTGGAACATTCGAAAGCTAAGTAAGAAAGAAAACATTACAGGCGACGATAAGAAAATAAGCGAAATTGAAATAAAATTTAAATTGAGAACATTAATAAAAAAGAGGTAATAGTAAATAAAATGACTAATAAAAGATGAATTAAATTAAATATATGGGGGGGTTATGGAGTAACCACCACATATTACCCAGGGTCCCCCAAAAGAAAATATTGGTGAGATGACAAAATGAACAATTTTTCATCAAGACAATATTTTCTAACACATGTACAAATATACTAAGTAAATACACAAAATAAATATATCAGAAATAGTTATAAGAATATACATAATTGTTGTACATGATATTTAAACAATAAAAAAAAAATAATTACTGTTATGATAGTAATCCTTATGAAAATATACCAACTGTAGTAAATGTTAACATGAAAGGTATATAAAGTTTCTTTCAGAGGTACCTATCATATATCAAAAAAAAATTAAAGACTAAGTGCAGAACAACAGTCCTTAACTTTGCAGAGTCTCTTGTTAGGCTGTGCAAAATGCACTTATAATAGTAGAATGCTTTAACATATGTCGCAATATGTGATTATACAATCATATGTATATTTATATTCTCAGTTGTGAACAAAAATGAAATATACTATAACTGTATATGAATCATGTTATAACTATATATAACATATATGGTTTCAAATAACACATAATAAATTGAATGAATTTGTAAGTTGAAAGTTGAACAACAATAAAAATATATATAAATGGTGCAGAGAGATTAGTTATGCTCTCATAAAAAATTATTTACATATATCACCACATAGCCTTTTAAACTTTCAATAAATCTTAAATGAATAAACTTTAGTATTATTCAATAACACATTTTTGCAGAAAATAAAAATAATTAAGTTGCAAAAAGAATGTCAACAAAAGCATGATATTATTTTTCAATAAAAATATCTTCAAAATGAATATAATAATTTTCAAAGAGAGAATCCTTACACTCTCATAAAGGAATATCCTTGAACATTTTCAAAATAAATTGACAATACTTGCATAAATATCTTTAATACCATACTTCATTCAAAATAAACATAAAACATAAGATGTTTAATATTCTGAAAAAGGAAGAAATTTATATGAATATGTCAATCTTATATATGACTAGATAATGTCAACCTACAAAGAAAAATCAATTATGTCAAAATTTCTATATAGAAGATATCTAGAACATATTTACAGTAAAGCATCGTTTATACGACGATCACTTATACGACGTTTACATTTATACGACGTTTTAATGTGGTCCCAATTCATTCCTATTCATTTTAATGTAAAAATATATCTTTTATACGACGCCCAAAATCGTTTATACGTCGAATTTTCGATTTTATATAGGTTTATTTTTACATTTTTATTGTATATTTTAAGAACGAATGGAAGTTGGCAGCTATGAATGAAACCAAAGAGCGTGTTTAAATGCATTCCACATTATAAAAATGTGGGCTGGTGTTCAATTAGTCTGAAAAATCAGCTTACGTGTAACAGATTACTGTGAGAGGGGTCTTCTTTTTCGGGGATGGTCAGCTTTCCTAACCTGTTTTAAGTTGCAAATAGACTATCTTTCTAACTGTTATCAGTATTGGCGATTTTTAGTTGGCCACGCGGGTTTTTAATCTTTGACATTAAATAGAAAGGAAATGGTGTACTGCAAATGAATAACCTTTCTGTGAAACATAAGTAAAGTTACGCATATTTAAATTGCTTACTAATCCCCCGCCCCTCCGTTTTTAAGATTATTTGTTTATTTTGGTTTGTTTAATTTAAAAATTCATACATACCATCACGTTAAACATTAAAATTAAGTGAAAACAAAATTAATTCTAGTTTTGGAAGTGAAAATCGATTATACGTCGTTATCGTTTATACGACGTTTTTCGGTAGTCCCTTCGGCGTCGTATAAACGATGCTCCACTGTACTTGTAATATTCAAACATTTTTAAAAAAATTAAGTAAGTGATCACTTTTGCATTTGTCATAAATCAAGATTTTGCTTTATATAAATATATATAATGACTCATTAAACATCTTTGGATCCAAAGTATAAACACTCAAAAGTATACAAAAAAATATTACTTATTGTGAGTCATTCACTTTCTATATTTCAACAAGAAGAGAAGAAAATATTAGTATGAATAAGTTTATCATGCACTTTCTTTTTTTTTTTTTTATCAAAAGAGGTTAAATGTTAAAGCATGCATGCATTGTAAAGAGAAGACACAATAGGGAAAATAATTTGATGAGTACTCATTTTTATGTTTACCTTATATCAATTACAATTTCACCTTTCTTATTAGAATGCACATTTGTCAAAAATAAATTTAAATAATGACATAATATTATAACAAGAATATAAAAAGACAAATTCTTTCTCCATTTTTTGCATCAACTATTGTAATTAAAGACTTTATAAGATTTAACAGTAGTAGAGTATGGCATCCATGAGATTATATGTATATATTGTAATAATTATGACTTATAGATAAATACAGTAAATAATAAAACTATTGAAAATCATACATACATCCTGAGGATGACTGTTGAGTTGTATCAGGGAGAAGAAGACTTAAATAATGAAGAAAAAAAAAATAACAACAGCTGCCTGCAGCTTGGAGAAAAGAAAAAAAAAATTACATAGTGATTCTTCTTACTGGAGTATCAGTCTGGCTAGCTTAGACTGATTATACTACAAAGCAATAGTCATCCTGAAAAAGGAAAAAGAAAGTTAGTCTATTTCTTATACAGTTTATGATTGCGAGGGCGAAGATCATAATTTTTATATTGAGTGGACTTGTTTTTAACACCAGTATGAGTGCTATCAGGAGGAGCTTGTGACAGTACTGATTTACTTGAACAAGAAGATGTTTGTTGACACTTAGAAGAAGAAAGAATTGTAGGAGATGTGCTACATGCAGCATCATGATTTGAAACTTGAATAGAAGAGTGTTGTCTGACAGGAGTGGAGGATGCATTATCAACAGCTGATTGATCATGTGATGCATTTTCAGAAGAAACTGAAGGATGTTGCAGTGCTTCATTTCTCTTTTGAAGCTTCAAGATTCGATTAGTGTGAATCAACATAGGGGAAGCATGACTATTATTGGAATCTTGAATTTGAATGAGCACAGGAGAAATTATTTTCTTCACCACGTATGGGCCTTGTATCTTTTTGTTAAACACAGTAGGAAATTTTACATAAACAATGTCATTAACATTGATGTTGGAAAACTTTAATTTTTCTCTGGATTTTTGGTACACCTTTTGTCTGGATGATTCGTTATTCTTGTAAGCTTGATAGTATATTTTTTCAATAACATCCATTAATTTATGAATTTCATATGCAGTATTGAGAATTTTCCATGAAACTTGAGATTTATAATTGGAATAAATGTCATTTATTTCTCTGCCAAAATGAAGAAGATTTGGGGAGAACTTTGTAGCTGGATGAGGTGTAGCGTTATATATGGATTGATGAATTTTTAGAGCAGTGGGTACATCACCTCCTTGTGAAGCCATTGTGTTCACAGATGATTTTATTTGAGAATTGACTCGTTCACTTAAACCGTTAGCTTGGGGATGGGCTACAGAACTATGCTCCAATTTAATGCCAAGCTTTTTGTTAAAATATGAAAACATATCACTCGTAAATTGAGAGCCATGATCAGTGAGAGTTAATTCGGGTTTTCCATGAGTGGAAATATAATGCAATAAGGCTTTTGTAACTGACTCAGCACTGATATTATTCAAGGCATATAATTCTAAATGACGAGAGAAATGGTCTATCATGGTCAACACATATTGACGATTTCTCAATGGGCCGAGTAGATCCATAGAGACCTTTTGATTGGGAGCTGTTGGGAGTGGTGCAGGTAGGTATGGAGCAGTGTTTTTTTTATGATTCTTATTTACTAAACAAATTTCACAAGAGTTGACATAATTAATGGTATCTGAAACAAGGGTTTTCCAGGTAAATCTTTTCTTTAAATTAACAATGGTTTTATGAATTCCAGTATGAGTAATATGAGCAATTCTTAAGGCCTTTGCTCGAAGTGATAGAGGTAAAACAGCTTTGTGTAGCTCGATATCTTCTGAAGAGAAATGACCATTATAGCAAAGTAACTCATTACTTGGATTAATATAGTAGCCATTTAAACTTTTAGATTTTTTGTTATTTTTAAGAACTTCATAAATTTGTTTGATTTTTGGGTCCTTTTGTTGTTCAGAGAAGATGGTGTGATCAAGAATTTCTAATAATGGATCTTGATTATTATCACTATTTGGAGGTGAAGAGTCACTTTGAAGATGACATGTATGGTGGATTTTGTCAACTAAACCACATGGAAAGTGAGGAATGTCATTATGTAAATCGTTTTGATTATCAACAATAGGTAGAGGTTCTTGTGAAGAAATAAGATCTGGATTATTATTGAGATCTTCAGTAGGAATGTGAGGAGTTCTACTCAGAAAATCTGCTAAGACATTTTCTTTGCCTGGAACATGTTGGAATGTGTACGAGTATTCTGATAGTTCTAACATCCAACGAGTAGTAATATCAGCAGGTGATGTAGCTTTTTTATAATTATTAAGTGGTTTAGCATCAGATAGAAGAATAAAGTGTCGACCAAAAATGTAGTATTTAAACGCTGTTATGCCTTTGTAGATAGCATAAAGTTCCAATTTAATGGCAGGGTAATGTCTTTCTGATTGAGAAAGAGTTTTGGAATAACAGGAGATGGGCTTTAGTTCACCATCAAATTTCTGCATAAGAACAGCTGATATTGCTGTTTTTGAGGCATCTGTATTAACATAAAACGTTTCATTCCAATTAGGAAGATTGAGCATAGGTTTTTGAAAAAATATGTTTTGTAACTTTTTAAATGCATTTTCCTGCTCAGTTTTCCAAGAAAATTTATTTTTAGGTTTGGTGACTTCGATGAGAGGAGCAATCAATTTAGAAAAATTAGGTATAATTGATCTATAAAATGAACACAAACCGATAAAACTCTTCGTTTGCCTCTTGGTTTTAGGCGTTGGAAAGGAAGTAATTTTTAAAATATTACTTGTAATAGGAAGAATTTTATGATCTGTGAGTTGGAAACCCAAAAAGTTAATGCTTGTTTGCATAAATGCACACTTTTCAGGAGACAAAGTAATGTTATTAGCAATAAGGGTGTCTAATAACTTTGTGAGTTTCATGGTCATTTCTTCAAATGAATTAGCACCCACTACAATATCGTCTTGATATGCATAACAGGAATCAATTTGAGATAATTGAATAACAGAGTCGATTAATTGTTGGAAAGTGCTGGCGGCCGTCTTCAGGCCAAATACTAGACGTAAATAGGTAAAAATTCCCCATGGAGTAGTAAAACTAAGTTTATCTTGCATATCTTTAGGTACAGCAATCTGCCAATATGCAGAGGGTAAGTCAAGAGTGGTATAATATTTAAATTTTGACAACTGCACCAATAGATTTTGAATTCTAGGAAGAGGATATGATGATGGTATTATAATCGAATTTAACAATCTTAAATCAAGAGCCAAACGATACTTTTGAGGCTTAGACATATCAGTTCTTTTCTTTTTAACAAGAAGCATGGGACAGGCCCAAGATGAATTTGATCTCTCAATAATGCCAGCTTTCAGCATTTGATCAATTTGGTCAAGAGCTTCTTGTTCAAGAGCTTGAGGCACGGGAAAAGGTAAGGTTTTAACTGGATGAGAATTTAACATGGTAAATTGTGGATTGACCAGGTCAGTATGACCTAAAGTGTCAAGAGATTTTGAAAAAGCAAGAGCTTTACTACATAATAATTTGGTCAAAGATTCTTTTTCATGAGGAGGCAAGTGTTTAAGATCAAAGTCATTTGGAGATAATTGTTGAATACGTTTCCTCTTAATCTCTTCAGAAGGCAAAATTAGGTTACAATACTCATTTTCAAATTCTAAATCAAAGGAGTATTCTTCAATATCTTTTTCATCTACATTGATACATTCACCAAGAATAGAATTTTTATTTAGATGAATATCGACTTTTGATATATTTTGACATACAATCAAAAACAAATCATTTTGAATTGAAGATTTTGAGTGCAATGATTCATGTAATACAAGACCTTTGTTTTTTAAATTGGGTTTAAAAAGAAAATATTCAGATGGAGGATTCAGATACTTAACATGTAAATAAATAAAAGAATTAGGAGGTATTAATTCTCTATTGAGTAACTGTACCATATTGGAAATCACCAAAATTTTATTACCCATACTTAAATGAGGTTGCTTTTCGCCAATATAACTACAATCACTAGTATTTTTAGATGAGGAATTCTTGTTAAGTATATTATTATCATTAGTAGACACATAATTTACCACATTAGCATAATCAGTTGGAAAATAATTAGAAAAATAAGTAAAATGACCATCAATATAAGGATTATGAAAATTCATAGGAGAATGAGCCATACTATTTGTAAACAAACCATTATTTTGAACATTATAATTGTAAGGATAGGTTGTATAATTGTTGAACAACTGTAAACTTGAATTATCATAATTTGCACATGTATTATCAATATAAGTATCATTCATTAGATTATTTGATATAGACCTTTCATAAGAAGGCATTCTGTGTGCATCAAGAGAATATGGTACATTTGAATTAACATAATTATATTCAGCATTCATAAAATAGCAAGTAGGAGATTCATTATAACTTTGAAAAGGAATGTGCTTGTCCTTAAGTAATATAGACTTAAAGCTTGGTGAAATAGTAATAGAATGTTTGTTGATGAATTCAAAACCAAGTATGGCTTGAAAATGAACATTGTGAATTTTAGTAAGGTAAAATACATGGTGAAAAAAGAATTTATCAATTTTAAATGCTATCTCTATGCATCCTTTAAAGAAGACCTTAGAATTTATGGTGGAAACTGATACATTTCTGGATAAAAATTTGTAATGAAGCCTGGATTTAATGCTATTAAAGCATTCTTCATCCAAAAGAGATAAACTTGAACCAGTATCTATTAATGTGGAGATTTCATTATGTTGTACATTTATTAGGATGCATGGAAGAACATAAGAGTTATTAAAAGAACTGCATATAACATGATTTTCCTGTACATCATCATTATTTTCAAACTTTTGTTTAGATGTCAAATAACTATGTGAACAGGAAGATTTGTTAGACTTAGATGTCATAGGAGAAGTTTGGACAGCTGTGGATGCCACTAAGGTGATTGAAGAGCGTTTGTCAAGTTGTTGTTGTTTGTTGTTGTTGTTGTTAAAGTGTACTGACCCTGAATGAGAACTATGGGAGAGAAGGCGGTCAGTAGAACCAGTCTCCCTTATTTGTTTAAATGGTAAACATTATTTTTGTTTTCAGAAGAAGAGGTGTGGTTTTTCCTTCTGTAAGGATGAGACGAGATTGGAGCTGAAGAGTTTTTGTTAGACGAATTAATAATGTTTTTAAATTTGTAACAGGTATCCATACGATGATTAAATTTCCCACAGAACGCACACTGTACAACATCTCGTCTGTGGTAAAGGGATGTAGAATTTTTTTTGTGAGAGTATTTGTCAGAGGTTGGTTGATAAGGGCGTTTCCTGTGAAAGTTACGTTGCCGAAAACTATTGTTACGTTTACTTGTAGCCTCTTGTCTCGGTGGAGAAGGCGAAAATGTTCTAGTTTTTCTTTGAAAATTACGAGAAGTATGAGAACTGTCCTTTTGAGTTTGTAAAGGAGAGTAGTTGGTTTGAGAATTGTGATACACTTTATCCTTCGTATGCTTTATAGGAGTTTTATGAAGAGCATTATTAGAATTATCTTGAACTTTTTCAGTATCCAAACAAAAGGCTGAATTATAATTTTCGTAAGATTTTTTAGGGGGAGAGTCATAAATATCTTGAAGAAAAGTTGCTCGTTCAAGAGCTAATTCAAAAGTAGTAATATTTTCTTCTAAAAGTTTACGTTTGATTTGTTTAGGTAAAGCCTCAAGAAAATGAGTGAACTTCAATGAATTTAGAGCAGCAGTATCCAATTTTGGATAAGCAAGACGAAGTTGTTTGTCCAGCCGAAAGGCAAAATTCTTAACTGATTCATTTGAATCTAAAGACAAGTTCTGTAAAGATTTTAGAGAAACAGATTTTTTTGTGGGTAAGAAATAGTCTATAAATGCTTTTCGAATTTCATGAAAATTAGAGTTCTTGAGCTGTGATTGCTTCTCAAGAAAGAAGAGTAAGGCAGTGCCTTCAAGTTTTGATTTAAAGAGAACGAAAAGTTCCTTGTCTGTAAAGTTGTTTAATTCCTGTAAGTCAGATAATTGATCGAAGAAAAATTCTACAGTCTGAGGATTGCCGTCGAAGGGCTGAATTGCAATATTTAATTTATTCTTTGGTGGCATGATGAAATAATTAATATAAGAGCTCAATGTATGACATGATAAATTTGGTTATTTGGCAGGTCCTATGATGAACAATATATATAAATTGACCCGTTACTTAAAATATTGATGACTTTCATTTACTTCATACATCATTTTTATATGTAAAAAAAAAGAACAGAAGAAAACTATAGTAACATATTAGTATTATATGAAGAATAGAAGACCCAAATATTTTATGTAAAAATTTATGTATAATATGGCTCAAAACATATATTGTTATATGTATGACAAGAAAAAAAATAATTTATCATAAGATGAACAATAATATTTACCAGCACCTTCGTTAAATAATGCATATATTAGTTATAAATTATACTAAGGCAAGAAGAAATATATTAATAAATTATGTTGTATATATAATGCACTGCTCCAGAAAAAGATAATATTTCAATACAAGATCAATATAAATATTGTATTTGATTACTGCACCATACCCAACAAAATATAATTATATAAAACATTAATCACTATATGAAGAAAAATAACTTGAAAAAAAAATAATGAAGAATGTTCAAGCGTTGGTCACGGCTCCAAAAGAATATGAGAAAATGTGGTGTTTATTTTTGGAGTGTGAGAAGACGAAGGGGAGAAAACAAACTTGTTATATTTGTTTCTACCCACAATAGGGCCAAATGGTGATCGTAAAAATACTATAGTACATTGCATTGGTTGTAGGCCTGCAAACGACCCTAATTACCATCATTACTTCTTTAGAACAATAGAAATATCTTTATCCATGATGACATAAAATGTCAAACATAAGGTTAAAAAATATAAAATTGAAAAGGTAAAAAAGGTTACCTGTCAAGTCCTTGGCTGTTGATGACAAATAAATCCAGACAATAGGCACAAGAAATTATTATGAAAACAAATGTTGAAAAGAAAACTATTTTTATTTCATGAAGAACTTGTTTATTTTTTTCATGAATAAATATTCCTTCACATATTTATATTATTTTTGACTCGTACATATTAATCTCTCTTTTCATAAAAAACCATTTCATAACATATGCTAATCACAACAATTGCTATCTCCAAGCAATAAAAATTCTTTGTCATAATATATTTTAGATATCTCAACAGCATGTAATTATAAATTTTCTCATGACATAAAAGGAGAATATAATATTATTTCTTCTTGAAAAAGAGCAACTTTCATAATATGAACTTTCAAAAAAAAAACAAAGTATATTATACTTCATATTGCATAGATACATACCAATATTTTCTTCATAACGCCCCGTGAGTAATCAAAAATTATATATATAAAATGGGCCAGATAACGAAAATAAAAGAAGAACTTTATGTAAATAAATATTTGCATCTCACGAAAAGAATAGATTTTCACCTCTGCTTGATTTTTCAGAGGACTGGAATCACATAAAACAATTATTGAAGAAAATTCGAGCACCAATAATAGCTGCAGAAAAATTATTTTTAACGATGAGGTGATGAAAGATGAAATAGGTATTAAGTGGACTCATGATGACATAGTACATCACTTATGATGCTTCCACAAGAACACCAACCAGAAGATCTATGGAGTGCCTTTATTTACGTTGAGTAATCCAAAAGAGAAGGCACATAAAACGAATACATTCAGGAATGCATTAAACCACTTCATTGCTCCTTGCCGCACTAAAAAAATCAGCCTATTCTAAAACCATGGGAGGATCACAGCGGCATAGAACGGAGCCCGTATAAAACGGCTTCAAAGGGGCGCGCACATGGCCCGAAATTCCACCCAAAACCTGCAGTCATCGGACCGCATCCATCACAGCTGGTGTTTCGTAGCGCAACTGACGCAGGTGGCCGCGAGCCCAGGGGAAAAAGAGAAAAGGGTTACTGTAAATGCAAAATACGCCAATTTGGCAATGAGCAAAAGAGGGGGTGAGGAAAAAAATAAGCCAATTTACGATATACAGTATGAAAAAATATGTAACTAATAAGAATAAAATTGATAACCATCTTAAGAAGGGAGGCCAAAACCGGTGGCCATGTACTTAACGGCTTGAAATACGTCACCTGTGAAATTTAAATTGATAGGCTAGGGGTGTGTCCGAATAAACGGAAGTTCCACCCAAAAGAAATAGCGAGAATGTTCTCGAACAAATTTTAAACCGGAAGGAATGATTTCAAACAGAATTTTTACCGGCTTGGAACATTCGAAAGCTAAGTAAGAAAGAAAACATTACAGGCGACGATAAGAAAATAAGCGAAATTGAAATAAAATTTAAATTGAGAACATTAATAAAAAAGAGGTAATAGTAAATAAAATGACTAATAAAAAATGAATTAAATTAAATATATGGGGGGGTTATGGAGTAACCACCACATATTACCCAGGGTCCCCCAAAAGAAAATATTGGTGAGATGACAAAATGAACAATTTTTCATCAAGACAATATTTTCTAACACATGTACAAATATACTAAGTAAATACACAAAATAAATATATCAGAAATAGTTATAAGAATATACATAATTGTTGTACATGATATTTAAACAATAAAAAAAAATAATTACTGTTATGATAGTAATCCTTATGAAAATATACCAACTGTAGTAAATGTTAACATGAAAGGTATATAAAGTTTCTTTCAGAGGTACCTATCATATATCAAAAAAAAAATTAAAGACTAAGTGCAGAACAACAGTCCTTAACTTTGCAGAGTCTCTTGTTAGGCTGTGCAAAATGCACTTATAATAGTAGAATGCTTTAACATATGTCGCAATATGTGATTATACAATCATATGTATATTTATATTCTCAGTTGTGAACAAAAATGAAATATACTATAACTGTATATGAATCATGTTATAACTATATATAACATATATGGTTTCAAATAACACATAATAAATTGAATGAATTTGTAAGTTGAAAGTTGAACAACAATAAAAATATATATAAATGGTGCAGAGAGATTAGTTATGCTCTCATAAAAAATTATTTACATATATCACCACATAGCCTTTTAAACTTTCAATAAATCTTAAATGAATAAACTTTAGTATTATTCAATAACACATTTTTGCAGAAAATAAAAATAATTAAATTGCAAAAAGAATGTCAACAAAAGCATGATATTATTTTTCAATAAAAATATCTTCAAAATGAATATAATAATTTTCAAAGAGAGAATCCTTACACTCTCATAAAGGAATATCCTTGAACATTTTCAAAATAAATTGACAATACTTGCATAAATATCTTTAATACCATACTTCATTCAAAATAAACATAAAACATAAGATGTTTAATATTCTGAAAAAGGAAGAAATTTATATGAATATGTCAATCTTATATATGACTAGATAATGTCAACCTACAAAGAAAAATCAATTATGTCAAAATTTCTATATAGAAGATATCTAGAACATATTTACTTGTAATATTCAAACATTTTTAAAAAAATTAAGTAAGTGATCACTTTTGCATTTGTCATAAATCAAGATTTTGCTTTATATAAATATATATAATGACTCATTAAACATCTTTGGATCCAAAGTATAAACACTCAAAAGTATACAAAAAAATATTACTTATTGTGAGTCATTCACTTTCTATATTTCAACAAGAAGAGAAGAAAATATTAGTATGAATAAGTTTATCATGCACTTTCTTTTTTTTTTTTTTTTTATCAAAAGAGGTTAAATGTTAAAGCATGCATGCATTGTAAAGAGAAGACACAATAGGGAAAATAATTTGATGAGTACTCATTTTTATGTTTACCTTATATCAATTACAATTTCACCTTTCTTATTAGAATGCACATTTGTCAAAAATAAATTTAAATAATGACATAATATTATAACAAGAATATAAAAAGACAAATTCTTTCTCCATTTTTTGCATCAACTATTGTAATTAAAGACTTTATAAGATTTAACAGTAGTAGAGTATGGCATCCATGAGATTATATGTATATATTGTAATAATTATGACTTATAGATAAATACAGTAAATAATAAAACTATTGAAAATCATACATACATCCTGAGGATGACTGTTGAGTTGTATCAGGGAGAAGAAGACTTAAATAATGAAGAAAAAAAAATAACAACAGCTGCCTGCAGCTTGGAGAAAAGAAAAAAAAAATTACATAGTGATTCTTCTTACTGGAGTATCAGTCTGGCTAGCTTAGACTGATTATACTACAAAGCAATAGTCATCCTGAAAAAGGAAAAAGAAAGTTAGTCTATTTCTTATACAGTTTATGATTGCGAGGGCGAAGATCATAATTTTTATATTGAGTGGACTTGTTTTTAACACCAGTATGAGTGCTATCAGGAGGAGCTTGTGACAGTACTGATTTACTTGAACAAGAAGATGTTTGTTGACACTTAGAAGAAGAAAGAATTGTAGGAGATGTGCTACATGCAGCATCATGATTTGAAACTTGAATAGAAGAGTGTTGTCTGACAGGAGTGGAGGATGCATTATCAACAGCTGATTGATCATGTGATGCATTTTCAGAAGAAACTGAAGGATGTTGCAGTGCTTCATTTCTCTTTTGAAGCTTCAAGATTCGATTAGTGTGAATCAACATAGGGGAAGCATGACTATTATTGGAATCTTGAATCAGACTGTGGGCTGAAGCAGTCAATACTGTTGTCTATACACTAAACAGAACTGGACCCACAACATTAGAAGAAAAAACTCCATATGAATTATGGTTCAAAAAAGAAGCTCCAAAAATTGATCATTTTCATGTTTTTGGCACAGAATGTTTTGTGCATGTACCTAAGCAAAAAAAGAAGAAAATGGGACAAGAAGAGTCAGAAGGGCAACTTTGTAGGATACTGTGGCCAGAAAGATGGGTATCGAGTTTGGCTTCCAACTGATGGAAAAGTAATTCTAAGCCGTGATGTCATATTCAAATCATCGAAATTATTTTCTATTTTTCCCAAATGTATCATTTGATTTTTAGCCAACTATTATAATTGACGACAATGGTGTTGGCATAACGGAAAAATACCGGACCAGTTACTAATTTCATCTCAAATACAGAGAAAAATGTTTAATAAGAAATAAATACTGTAAAACGAAAACATTTAATTTAAATATAACAAGTTGGAAATTGCACGTGAAGCGTAGCAAATGAGGTGCGTTCGTACGATAACGAAGTTTTAAAAATATTCAGATCTTGATGATATAGTACTTTGATATAGTACAGTGGTCGAAATCTTTATGTTCCTGTAAATATGCAGGAAGTAAATTTATTATACTTCATTAACGTATATCTTATTCAAAAAATTCGAAGTAGTTTAATATAATTAAAACACGCCCCAAACAATGTTTTCCCGTATAACATGATTTAGTGTAATACATTTGTGTGGCCCTGTAATTTAATAATGAATATTCTTTGCATCACAGATTGTACAGAATGTATATTTTAGTACATACTTCAAAGATTCATGCTAATTCTATTATGTTCAAATGAGTTTAACACCATTAAATGCATTTGAAAATTTTTTTCGCATTGATCGCAATGTAACGGAATGCTTTTGATTGTCCCTGTAATTGATCTGTGCATTCGATTTTCATAACATTTGAAATGACTCGACAAAATTGTGTAATAAATATACGATTTAAATTTCAAACGATTAAAATGCATTTGAAACTTTTTTCCCCATTGACCGTAATGTAACGGAATACTTTTGATTGTCCCTGTAATTGATCTATGCATTCGATTTTCATAACATTTGAAATGACTCGACAAAATTATCTAATAAATATATGATTTAAATTTCAAACGATTAAAATGCATTTGAAACTTTTTTCCCCATTGTCTGTAATGTAACGGAATCCTTTTGATTGTCCCTGTAATTGATCTATCCATCCGATTTTCATAAAAATTGAAATGACTCGACAAAATTATGTAATAATTATGTATTTTAAATTTCAAACGATTCGGTTGGGTAGTTTTTGAGTTGTTATATGTGGACAGACGGACGGACAGACAGACGGACAGACAGACGGACGGACTGAGCGACAACAATAGGTGCTACGTATTTACATAATTACGAACGCACCTAAAAACGATGAAATAAATATAAACCATATGACGGAATGAAGTTTTCGCCTTGCTTTTTACATAAAATGTATAATATGAAATTTCAAATGTTCAGGTTTGCTTAAAAGGCAATTAAAATAATCAACTAGAGATGTCAATAGTTAATTTTATTTAAAAAAAACATCTTAGTACTTTCAAGCCTTTAATCAAGCTCTTCCTCAGAGAATATTTTCTTTTATAATATACCGTTCGCCTAAAATACTACTAACTCAATCTTCAATCCACGAGTCTCGTTCATTTTCAAAACGGAATCATATATTTGTATTTATAAAAGAAAATATTCTCTGAGGAAGAACCTGATTAAAGGCTTGAAAGTACTAAGATGTTTTTAAATAAAATTAACTATTAACGTCTATAATTGATTTTAAGTAAACCTGAACGTTTCAAATTTCATATTATAGTATATGAAATTAAAAACGATGCTTGTACGGCTTAAAAAAGTTTTCATTTTCAAAGGTTTCAATTTGAATTCGGTGATTTGTCGTTTGTTCCTGGGTAAGAGAGAAATCCTATCTCCTTTTCACGGTTCTTTTGTGTTAGCGATAACGATTACAGCGATAGCGATATTATTAAGCGATAGAGATTATAATATATAGCGATAGCGACAAATATCGCGATAACGATTTTGAAATCGCAAATAATACTTCTTACACATTTACGGGTGATTCTCCAGTAAGTGAGCAATTTCACTCATTGATTTAGTGAAAAATAAAAATTTAATTTTAACCAATATTTTTTAATAATTTGATACAGCATAGGTTACTGAGTAATATACAATATTCCGGCATAAACTTTAAGCACTACATATTTTTTAAAAAATTATTTTATAAATTAATTTGATAATGAATGTCATTACTGTCCCCAAGATAGTTGTTTACTTTATAAATCTGGATTTTAATAAAATTTATTTGAAAAGTATGTGTATTTTATTAAAGTGTATCTTTTTATAGTAAAAATATGATGTTTAATATATCATCTGTGATAAATCAGAATATTTTTAAATTTTAAGAATAAGGGAACAGAAATTACATTTACATGGACAGAAGTGACATAGTTTCAAAACTTTTCAGTTTTGAACATTGTAACAATTATAAATTATTCAACATTTATTATTTTTTTACTATTTTAAAATTTGAATAATCTTTTAGAGAAAAAAAAATAAACAACCAAAAGATAACGAGTAAATAAGCGAATTTTTTTGGACAAAAGTTTTAGTTAGAAAAAAGTGTTTAAGTTACGAAAAATATTCTTCATTTAAAAATTTATATCATATAATTTGTCTACAGCAAAATATCGTGAAGTAACTGGTCGGGGGGGGGGGGGAATATAAATAGCACACAAAAATATCAAACATCCTGGATATTTGGTGTATTTGGCCAATAGAATCGGCTTCCATTCCTTAAAGTTTATTTTAAATGTGTCATCATTTATTTCTTCAATTAAACCTGTTAAAAATTTTTTTAATAAGTAATATGAAAAAAAATATCTTGATAAAAATTTAAAATAATAATTTAATTCTAAATAAAAATGTAAAACTCACCAGGAAACCAATTTTCATCTGCAAAACTGCAACCCAAGTTCCTACACAAATATGTTCTCTTTCAGAACCAAGAGTTAATGCTTCATTATCTTTATAATCATTGGTCATATCCTTAAAACAGGGAGATAAGTCTTGGGAGATGGTTCTGAACAGTAATGTTGACATTTTTCATGTGTGTCACATGTGAAACAGGTTAGATAACGCAGTAGAAATTTAGCAATTTCAAACTTATTCCAAGTGAGCTGATGCAATTTTAATAGATTTGGAATAGATGGTATCATGTGCTTCAAGTCATCTATGGCATTAATATCTATTTCGAAGATTCAGTCCTTAACCCTTTGCGGCGCTGTGGTTTCATAGATATACCACTTAATTTTAATTCCCAATCGCTACATTGGCACCGGAAATTTGTTTTAAAGAATTACGGTTTATTGAATGCATGAATATAGTGTTTTCTTATTTACAAATAAAATTGTTTTCAAATGCCGGTGTCAGTCATCAATTTAAACACTTAAGCAATGAATTTGTTCTGCGCCGCAAAGGGTTAAATAAATAATTTGAAAGGGGACAGAATTGACAGGGACAGTAGTGACAAAATTAAGAAAATTGCTTCTGTGTACATAGTTAGTTAGGCCTAGTAAGACTACAGTATGATATTTTGTACTAAGCAAAAGTACGTTATATCATGACAAAATAATAAATAAATAAAAACAATAACAAGGATAGTATAAGTAGGGGGCAGTAGTGACAAGTAATAAACATATTCTTAGATTTCTATCCATTTTGTAGCTTGTAACTATTTTTGAAGTCCTTAGAATTGTGCCATTTATTTTTCTGGACAATTAAGATGGCTCCTTCTACTTCTGGATTTTTTTTTTTTTAATAACCCGTGTACTTTCTCCTTTTCGAGGTCTAGGTGGGGCTTGTTGTGCTTAACCCCTTGAAGACGAGCGACACGAATACGCCGCAAAAAGCCTTAGAATCCTTGTTCATTCCCGCCAATAAAATGTTATTGTAAAATTTACCTTATTTAATCGGAGCATTTCTTCGATTTGATAAGGCACTGCTTTTAAAAACCGGTGACAAAACATTAAAAATTTCCTAAAAGGTTCCCGTCGCGAAGGGGTTAAGCCACTTGGTAGGCCACCCCACCTAGCTGAAGGAAACTGTAGCAAGGACCTAGCAAGGAAACTGTAGCACATACAGCCAAGGATATGTCTTTCGCCTTGATCGCTGTCTTTTTTGGGACTATACAAATGCTTGGTAGGAAGTGGTCGAACATTTTGGAATACTCAGAATACCTCAACAGCCGTTGTAGGTAAGAAATGAAAAATATGAAAATAAATCCACTAAAAAAATAATTAAACAGGTTTTTTGGCGAATGCGCAAATTCTTTCCCCCAAGATTGTCTAAAAGATGTGTCGAATATTTTTAGAACATTTGACATATCTGATAAGCCACTTTAGCTAAAAGCCTAAAATTACAGAAAATAAATCAACAATAAATATAGTTTAAAAAAAACTAAAAACCACGCTTTTTAAGTATATCAAACTATAAAAAGTGAAAAATAATTCGTACTATAAGCTGAAAATGAAAATAGATGAAAAATACTATATTACTATAAAATCATTGGTATTATAGAAATCAATTAATAAGCAATAAATAAAATTATCGTCGAAAAGAAGCGTCGGGTGCTCCATCTACCATGCTCCATCTATCAGTTCTTAAGAAGCACCCCACGCTTTTTTTCCACGATAATTTTATTTATTGCTTATTAATTAATTTCTATAATAACAATGATTTTATAGTAATATAGTATTTTTCATCTATTTTCATTTTCAGCTTATAGTACGAATTATTTTTCACTTTTTATAGTTTGATATGCTTAAAAAGCGTGGTTTTTAGTTTTTTTAAACTATATTTTTCACTTTTTAGTTTGATTACTTTAAAAGCGTGGCTTTTAGTTTTTTTTAAACTATATTTATATTTAATACAAAAAACAAATTAATCGGTTGGATAGTTTCAGAGTAATTGGTGAACATACATAGAAAAAAAAATACATACGCGTCGAATTGATAACTTTCTCTTCCTTTTCTGAAGCCGGTTAAAAATAAAAATTGTAATACGGAATTTTTTTTAAAAATTTACATAGATGTAATTAATGTCAGGAGTGAGGTTCGAACCCACAATCTCTTTCGAAAAACAGAGCTTCAATCCGGCGCCTTAGACCGCTTGGTCATGCTGTCTACACTCCATTCAGTGAACGTATTCAATACTTTTAATTAGCGAAAAATCACTAATTTTATTAGTTTTTGCCTAATTACTAAAAAAGTACTGAACCAATTTAGATTAAACTGAAGTGGTACCAATTCGAGAGCATCGTCTTTCATTTAACACCAAAACCAAGTTAATCGGTTGCATGGTTTCGGAGTAATCGGTGAACATACATAAAATAAGGAGAGTTACAAACTCACAGGTGAAGCTAATAAAAGCATGGTAAAAACATTCTCCAGTCATTGGGAAGAGGTAAAAATGAATATTGGAAATTTTAGAAGATTTGGACACATATCAGCAGCAGTTTTAGGTAGGAGTGTGGAATTCAAGATAACAAACCAATTAAAAATAAATAAACATGTATTTTAGCAATTTTTGAAATCCTCCTCGCATTTGAGGGGGAAATATCAGAAATTTTAGACTACATCTCATCAGCTGTTTCAGTTAAGAGGCATGGGTCTCATGTTAATTGATCTACTAAAACAGATTCAAACATGTATTTCATCGATTTTAGAAATTCCCACTTAAAGGTGTTTAACAGGGTGTCGCAAGTTTTAGGTCATTTCCCATATCTTATCAGCAGCTTTAGATAGAAGCCAGAAATTCAAGATAACAAATCTTGTGATATCAATATCATATGTTAAGCTAATTCCCCTTATCATACCTTTATCGACCTTTCCCATCATGTAATAACACAAATAAATCTCCTTTTCTACTTAATATAATATTTCATCTGTTCATTATAAATGTAATTCTATTCCGAGATAATGATAATTTATCTTTATCAATGCAAATACATTCAATATCTTTATGGTTGCAATTTATATAAGATCCCTCTTAAGTTAGCCGTTTGACACCATCTGCTTCGATTTCGATACCACCTTCAGTTTCGATTCGTATCGATATGATTCCATGGCCTTATTTAGTATTGATGATAGCCCTTCTCTCTCTCTCTTTTAGCATTTGCTCAAATATCTCATATTCAAAATTGCACTTTAATTATGCCAAAATAGCGCAGTTCATACAAAACAAACTTTCCAGAGAATGCGCCAAATTGTATGTAATGTAATCATTTTGGCAAATACATTCGACTTCGTTCGAATGTATCGGATTTTCATGAGGTTCCAGTTAGTCTAATGTACTTTCTCTGCATGGGGGCCTCCCATCATCGAAAGGGATTTAATATAATATTGACTTGTATTCAATGAACTTGGCCTTGATCGTTCCTCTGCATTTATTCAACTTTAGAATTCTCTCATAATTTTAAAATATCGCTACAAATACCCATGTTATGCTATAAAAAAAGATAAGGTCATTATCACAAATCTATAAAATATAATAATGATTAAACACATATTTTAGCGGTTTTAGAAATTCCCTTAATAGGGTGGTCGAAAATTAAGCATATTTCTCCGTATCTCAGCAGCAGTTTTAGTTAGAACAAGACAACAGACCTATCAAAAAAATAATTAATATTCGGGGATTTTAGAGCTATTATATCGTCAACATCTACTTTGAATTGGACAATGTATGTTTATGCGAATAAAGCAACAATTAAGAATATTTGATTGCATTTTAAGATTTTTTTCTTTTATTTCATCATTCTTAGCTGCACATATATATATATATATATATATATATATATATGTATATATATATATATATATATATATATATATATATATATATATATATATATATATATATGTAATAAAATAAAAAAATTTTGCGCCATTTTTATTTTTGTTCTCTCTTAGCTTCAATTCTAAATTTGTGGAACATATTCCAATCTTAGTTTCGTAACTTGTAACAGCTAAAATTCTTTTCTTACTTTAGTTATTAATAAATTATTTCTTGCTTCTCAAAAAGGCGGCAGGTATTTCGTAAGCTTTTTACTTTCTGCAATATTCCTGGGATTTTAATTTTATTTTTTATTTTTAACATCGCGTGACAGGTGTTTCTACGCGTTGCTAAAGGGCTTGCTCTTCCGAGGAAAAAATATAGTTCTTGCCAAGGACCGACTGCTACGACCAATTAGAATTGATCATTTTGTCCGTTTGAGGCTAGAGTTCATCCTGATTGGTTTTCTAAAATGATTGACGCGGAGTAGGAGAGCGCTAGTTTGTCGTGAGGATGTGGATTTCTCATTTGGCTTTTCAAGAAGTCGGAATGCATCTCTCCTAAAAACAACTCAGAAGCCATGTCATTTTTCCGAGAATGTCGAACGCCGAGAATGTTGCAGCTTAGTGAGCGAAGGCCGTGGTGATAGATGTGTGGAAAGGTGATCTGTGGAGTAACTTAAGCTCTTGCTCTAAATAATAAAGAACTAAAAACTGAATTTCTTGCATTTTTATTGGAGAAACTCCTACGACAACAAATCCATGCCTTATTCACTTGCCAGAACGACTGCTCATCCCACTATTGAGTCTTAGTGAATAGTGGTGTTCTACAAGCGTATACACTATTATAGAGCATCGCCTTCGTTATTATTACATATATATATACAGGGTGAGTCATAAATATCGAAACAATAGACTATCTCCTTAAATATTGCCCCTAGACCCATACTTCCAAATGCAAAAATTCATTAAAAAAGGTAAACTTTTTGATAAGATAAGTTGCAACTCCATGGGGGGGGTCTATTTGAAAAAGTATGAAAATTAACTTTTTATACGGCCCCCGTAGGATAAAAATTCCAGTTAGAAAAACTTTCCTTATCCAGTCCTGAATAATACACAAAAAGTTGCATCTTCATATCTTCAAAACTCGCAGAGTTATAGCCGTTTGAAGGTTTTAAGGGATTAGACACACACATTGAAATTCGCACAATTCAAAAGACAATGATACTTTAACATTTGTAGGAAACTTGTAAAAAAACTATCTTTTCAGTTAGAATTTTGATTTTTTTTTTTTTTTTTTTTTTTTTTAAAGGTTAGCCATATAATTAGCTAAGAAAATCACATCCTAAAATTTATCAGAAAATTTATAAAAATTTCATATGATTAGTACTAGTTTAAATGGGATAATTAAAAATCGTTATAACTCCAAACATTATTTATCGGATTTCAATTTCTTTCCATTTAATTAAAGATGAAAATCTGATTTTAGTTTTCTTTCGGGGTTTTTGTTTTTCAATATTTATTTTAGAACTATTAAAAATATTTATTGAAAAAATAATGCAACTTTTAAAAAAATCTTATTTTCAAAAGTAAATAATTTTTCAATTTTGCCCGAAAGAAACCTGATGTATAATAATTAAAAATGACATGTTTCAAGTTTGCACTTTTTTTTCTTTAACAATTCTTAACTTTTAATAAGGTCTGCATTGGACGAAATTTTCAATCTCGGTCTCGAACAATCCCGAACAATCTCGAACAATATTAAAATCACTGTCTCTGACTGACCTAATACGTGCATGAAACAAGTAAAATTTGGTTCAATCAAAATTTTTATGAAAACCACATAGATTTTAAAATCACTTTTATTTTACAAAATAAATAAACAAATAAATAAAAATAAAAATAAAAAATAAAATTTATTTTTTTTTTTTAAGAAAAAAAATATTTTTTTAAGAATATTTAAATGCTAAAAAATTAAACACAATAAAAACAGAAAAAACTCTGTCTATGACGGAATTCTGTTTTCAACAAAAAATGTGTTGATACATGCAAAATGAATGCTGAGAAAGAATAAACTCCATTTAACCCTCCTAGGAAGGGCATTTGTCTATTACGTATTTTTTCTTTCCCATGTAGTTCCGTCTTAAAAGGTTTTACTGTATAATATTTTCCAAAGTCTCCAACACACGGTATATGGATTAGCAATATCAAAATATAAGTGAAACATTTAGATATAAACAGAGAATCATTGATAAAATAAATATATCATAGCCTTTGGCTCTTCTTTAATAATAAAAGTATAAATACAAAAAACGAAAAGCTATAATAAGTATTTTTGGTCAGAACTCCTCCCCGCGAAACAATTTTAACTACACTAAAGTAAAAATATATGTAGAAATTCACGGCTGAGCCGGGCTATGATTTAAACTTTTTCCAGGCTGGTCCGGATTATAATTTTAACATTTTTCCATGCCGGGCAGACATTTTTAGGTAGATTTCGTATGAAATACTACCTATTGCGATCGCTCCCATGATGGAATTTCTGAAAATTTTTTGCAGATCTTCACCGATCACGATCCCTAGACTCCAAAACTACCATTAATAAAAAAGTTTATCTATCTATCTATCTATCTATCTATCTATCTATCGATGTATATCACTTTCTTCTGGACACGATAACTTCCATAATTATGATCAGATCTTCTTCAAACTTTTACATAAAATCAAGGAGCATAAAATCTCGGTTAAGTTCGTTAATGGGCAAAATCGTACCAAGGGGGTGGAAGTTAGGAGGATTTTTGTGAAAACAGAAAAAACGCGATAACTTCTAAATTAAAATAGATATTGAATTAGTTTAAAGTTCATATTACTTCTAAAAAATGGGCCAAAAGTTTACGCATGACAGATTTTTGATAAAGTTAAAAATGGGCTCAAGGGGAGAAAAAACCAGGGTTTTGGGGAGAAAAAAATCATAACTTCGTCAATTTATTAGATAACAAATCCAACTAAATTTTTTATAAATGTTCTCAAAATTATCTAAAACTTTTGTGTTTACAAGTTTTTGATAGGAACAATTTTTACCGACGAAAAAAATTAAAAACGAAAAGAAAAAAGGGGGTGGAAAAAGAAAAAAATCCATAACTTAGTCAATTCTTAAGCAATCAAATCTAATTAAATTTATTTTACATCTTCTCAATAATATCTACGACTTTTATAATAACAAGTTTTTCATATGACCAATTCTTATAGCAAAAATAAATTAAACAAAAATAGGAGTTGGAGAAAAAAACTCAAATCCAAACAGTTTATATTCTGAATCATTTTTAAATTCACTTTTGACTTAAACGCATCCATATGGCAGATCCTCCTATTTAGATCCTGTATAATGTGACGTATTGACCACTTTTACGATAAAATCAGAATACTTTTCAAAAAAGACTGCCAAAAACGGTATTTTAAACAGAATTTCCCAAAGTGATGGTGATTGAAAAAATTGAGGAAGTATAACAAATTGCATTTTTTCTGACTAATTTTTAAATCCATGTTTGTTCTCAAACGCATCCAATTTACAGGTCCTCTTATATAGGAACTATATAATGTGACGGAATTGCCAGTTTTTTGATAAAGGCAGAATATATTTCAAAAAAGGCTGCCAAAATAAGCACTTCGCACAAAATTTCCCAAAGCCATCATGATTAAAGAATTGAGGATGTATTCAAATAACAAATTGGTTATTTTATGACTCATTTTTAGCACTTTCCAACAAAGTTGAAAAGTGCTTATGCATTCGGTTTGTCTGTCCGTCTGGCCGTCTGTCCGTCTGTCCGCGCTCTAACTCCCGTAAATATACTCGGATTGCTATGGAATTTTTATACATTATTGAGGTTTACCCTAGCACGAACCCTATTGAAAATGAAGTATCTACCATGATTAGTTTATCTACAGAGAGAATAAAAAGTTTCCCATTACATTACGGCCTGTGGGGAAAAATCGTTAATATACTCAAATTGCCATGAAATTTTAGGACGTTATTAACGTTTACCCTAGCACAAGTCCTATCGAAAATGAAGTTTCTACCATGATTAGTTTATCTACAGGGCGAATCAAAAGTTTCCTATTACATTACGACCTATGGAAAAAAATCGTTTCAAAGGAATTTTAAAGATGTTATACCCTGTCAAACATATTAAAATATGCATTCTATAAAATATAAAGTGAAAATGTAGCTATTATTCATTTACAGGGCCACACAAAAGAATTCCATTAGATAATGGTAAAAGGGGGAATTGTGTGACATATTTTAAAGATTTTAAGCTTTTTCATGTATAATAAAATTGATATATGTCACTGAAGCTTAATATAAATTATACGCTACTATCTTGCATAATATGAAGTACATAGCATTTACAGGGCCATACAAAAGATTTCAAATAGTATATTCTTTCCGAAGTACCGTATATGTGTCTGATGATGGCTGATGGAGGAATGAAAAGCATTTTAATTGTTATATTCGCGTTTATATTTCGTTAAATATATGCACATTATATGGTGTGTATAAATGTTATAGTTGATATACAGGGCTACCCAAAAGAGCTAATCAACGTTACTGAATATGAGCGTAAATTATTTAAACGTGGTTCTTAAATAAGCTATGCATTTTTACGCTGAGCTGCATTCAATTTACTGAAAAATGTTTGCAGAATATAGATAAAGGGATATACAGGGCCACGCAAAGAATTCGGTACATGGACGCCTATGAATGATGATTTATGAGAATGTGATTTCAGTTGTTTTAAAAGTGTTTTAGTTTACAATAAATTTTAGCCTAATGCTGACTTGTAATAAAGGTACAATGTAAACTACAGGGCTGAACAAAAGTATTCAAGTATGTTTCCATCTAATAGTATGAATTGCTGAAAAAGAAATTTCAGGCTACTGGGTATTTTCTTGCTAAGCTAAATTTTCCCATTATATGAACTGACATATGAAATACAGGACTGTTCTAATGTACTGGAATACATATTTGGGTATATTTGGCTATACACTATTATTTCCCTAAATAACAAAGTTTTGTTAAAGATTTCATTAAGTGTTGGTAAGTGCTTCATAATCTATGCTTAACGCATGATTTTTCTTACTTGTTAAATTCAATTTTGCTCTCAAACGCATTGAATTGACAGTTTTTTTCTATTTAGGAACTATATAACGTGAGAATTCGTCGATTTTTTGATAAAGGCTAAATATATTTTTTTTAAAAGCTGTCAAAGTAGGCATTTCGCACAAAATTTCCCAAAGCGATCATGATTTAAGAATTGAGGAGTATTAAAATAACAAATTGGTTATTTTATGATTGATTTTTAAATTCAATTTTGTTTTCAAACGCATTCCATTTACAGTATTTGTTAGTTAGGAGCTGTGTAATATGCCGTATTGGTCAGTTTTTTGATAAACGTTAAATATATATATTTTTAAAGCTGTCAAAGTGAGCACTTTGCACAAAATTTCCCAAAGCGATCATGATTTAAGAATTGAGGATGTATTCAAATAACAAACTGGTTATTTTATGACTCATTTTTAAATTCGATTTTGCTCTCAAAAGCATTCAATTGATAGTTTTTTGTTATTTAGGAACTATATAATTTGCGTATTGGTCGATTTTTTAACAATAAAGTCAGAATATATTTCAAAATATGTTGTCAAAATGGGCATTTGAGCCGAATTTCGCTTAACATGATTTTTATAAAAACCAGTTCTTACATAAAAGTAAATTAAAAAATTTTCAAAAGTGGCCAAAGAAAATTGTTAAACTGGATTTATCTCTAATCATATTTTTTTTTTTTTTTTGTTGTTGTTGAAATGGGCACTCTTCGAAATCGACCTCCGCCTTTACGCCAAGCCGACAGGGATTTTTTTCCCCTATGGGTTGGTTTGGGACCGGATCTAAATATTTTGATCCATGCAGACCTCCAGTGCTAACGATCAACATATTTTTAAAACAAGTTTTGATTTAAATCAATACGCTGCTTTATTTCCAAATAAGAGGCACGGTCTTAAATCGACATTTAATACGGATAATATGTGGACGATCCCTCATTTGCTTTGAAAACAAGACAAAAATACTTCATTTACAGGCATGGTAAAGTGGTGTAAGTAACGAATTTTGGATTAAAATCCGAAACAGTTATAATGGATTAAAATCCATTATAATTATTTATAATGGATTAATTATATGGCTTAAAATCCATATCTCTGTAAGATTTTCAGATACCGAGATGAAATTTTTTTGTTCAATTTAGGAATAGATAAGAAAAAATTTCCTAATTGGGAATTTTGCTGTACGGGGGCAGTATAAAAATTTAATTTTCGTATTTTTTCAAATAGACCCCCCCATGGAGTTGCAACGTATCTTATCAGAAATTTCACCTTTTCTTATGAATTTTTGCAATTGGAAGTATTGGTCCAGAGCATAGGTTCCCAACGGGGGCGGTACCGCCCCCCTGTGGGCGCTGGAACCTTCCAGGGGGGCGGTGGCGGTTCCAGAGGAAAATGGGGGGCGTTAAGCCAGTCAAGGGAGGCGTTGCCGTGGCGTACCTAGCAATTTAAGATATATGTAGTAAAACTAGCTTACTTCCACGTTTTTGTTTGTGACCGTGATATAAACTACCGTGATAAATACATCTTTAAATGATAAATCTATAAATCGAATCTACAGCAGAGTTCCAAAAATCTAATTTCTTTTACAAATGTCAAAAAAAATGTCCATTGCTACTGATAGTTCTCCACTAATAACGGAGCTTCATTATGAGGTGCATTTGAAACAAGCAATATCATTTGTACTCGATGTACATTATTAATCATTACCCATAGGTTACAAAATAATTTAATGAACGACTGCGTACGTCACTTCATTACATTATTAAGGTAGTCTATAAAATTAAAAGTATTAGTATTTCATTATATGGCAGACTATTTTTTTAAACTTTGTACTGAAAATGATGAAAATTACAATCACTTGCTGCTGCCCATAGAAGTTTATAAGTTCAGAATAGGTATTTGTTTGAATCATGTTTCAATCCATTTGGACACAATACACAACTTCTTTGAAAACGTTGACAAAAAAAAAAGAGCAAAAACCTGATTACATATAAAAATAACATAGCTTATTTAACAGACTTAGGGTAGGCTGGGGAAGAAAGGGATACTCAAATTCAGGAAGAAAATAAAATGTACAAAGTTTCAACTTCGGCCCAATTGATGCCGATAGTTGTTCTGTTAATAATCCTTACAACTAACGTCCAGAATTGTGACGTTGTAGATGTTGAAAACAAAATCTGTTTTTCATATAAAAAGTAAATTTTGATCTTGCTTTTATTTTTTTCTAAAAAATTAATATTGAGTTTAACATTATAATATATATGTTATTTAGCAGTGTAAGGTGTGCGATTTATGTGAATACCAGTATATTTTGTTAGCTAAAATACTGCCATGCGTGAATGCATTTTTAATTTCGCCAGGTGGGTATTGGGCTGAAAGGGACAATAACTGAGCGAATTAAAAGGGACGATTAAAAACATAGTAGAAAAATGTGTGAAATACTAGTATTTTGTTAAGCAGAAAATCGTGTTCATTAATCCCTTTATATTATTGGAAGTATTTTCTATAAGAAAATACTAGTAGCTCTTGTTTCTTATTCCCACCCTATTAATATATTTTGATGAAGTTACTTAAATCCATAATTGGTGAAAATATACTTGTTTTTATTTTATTATATGTTGAAACATTTTTTTTTTTTTTTTTTTTTTTTTTTTTTTTTTTTTTTTTTTTGTATACTATTATCTTTTATTTTTGAATAATGTAATCCCAAATAGAAGACAAAATGTTCATTTATTAAAGCGTTTTACTCAAGTATGTTCCTTTCAACCCCGCAAAATGTGTCAATGGGGTTTAAAGGGACATTTATCCCAATTTTTATAAATGCGTACAGATTTATAATTGCTGTTCTTGGGGATAAGAAGTTTCCCAAGTATCAAACCCAAGGTTTTAGACGAGAATTAGGCACAAATATGAGAATGATATCTTTTAATTTCATTATATTATAAGCTTATTAAGCCAAAATGTCCTTTTCCATTCACACTCCCTCCTATTAAGAATACTCAATGAAGTCAATTTAATTAAAACAAAAAAGCCATAGCTGCTTTTCTGGAAAAACTTCTGTTCAAACGAAATGTAAGTAGAGGAAAATGTATGTACCTTATCCCTATATTTTTATCAGCCTCTTTAAAACAAGAATATTTATTTGCATACTGCTAACATTTGGAGGTCTTCATGCTGAATTTTCGGAGCGATTCCATGATATTTCAAACATGAATTTTCCGAGTTGGCTTTTAGATCCTTTCACAGATGTAGATTCAGCAAAATCATTAAATTTAGTGGAGGAACTCATAAAACTCACAACTAACGAAATGGTTATCAAGAGTTCTGGCTACAAATATCAATACTTATAAGTCCTTTACTCTGAATTCTGAGAAAAAGTACAGAAAATTTTAATATCCATAAAGTTTTCTTTTATCATATTTGGTGTCAGTTAGGCAGCTAGTTTACTGTCTAAGAAAAGGAATAGACTGCATATGACTGAACATGGCCATTTGCGACTGATTTTAACAAAATCGGAACCCAATATTAACAAATTTTTAAAACTATTTGCCTCATCCATTTCATTTTATTCCTTACTGATTTTGTGTTTATTGGTAAATATTAAAAAAAATAGTACATTTGATTGTCGTCTTAATTTTTACGTTGGAATTTTTAATATAAAAATATAAAATTCGGTATAGATAATTACTATAATATTTCATATTTTTATAATTAACTATTACGGAAGAGAAGGGGGGGGGCGTTGGAACATTTTTTCTTGTAAAGGGGGGGGGGCGTTGCTACAGAAAAGGTTGGGAATCTATGGTCTAGAGGCAATATTTAAGGAGATAGCCTACTGTATATATTTTATTCAAGGTAGTCTTTTAGAGAAACCTACCAGCGGAGCGGGCGAAGGTTGCTCTAAATATTATAAATGTGAAAATGTGCCCGAAAGTTTGAATGAAGCCAACATCCAAATATCTTTGGATTATATTATAAATAGGTTATATTATAGATAGATATTATATTATAGATAGGTTATGTTAAAAGTTAATTTTTATATAATTGCATTTATGCCAAAGCAGTGCTAAACTTCTTTTTCCCTCAACTCAACAATCTGAGTTTTGTAACTTGCCTGAGTGGCAACATTAAGTTATTATTGATGTTCGTGTGATCGCTAGCACCATGCTCTGATGCTGTCAATACAATCTTGTCTTTCTATTTTAATTAAAGTTTAAAATCCCAGCTACAAGTGCAGTTATTTTTATCATGTTTATTTTTTCTTTCAACACGTTATCAGCACGAAAAACTCTGATGAGCATTTTTTTAAATAAAGCTCATAAAGCATGCTAAGCCTTGCACGCTCGTTAAGACTGAAGTAGATGTACTGAAGGTATTTGATCGCTAATATTTTTTTTGAAGAAGTCGTGAAAATATTGTAGCGGTAAGGACTTTTTGATACATTTTTTCAAGTGTGCATAATGGCTTACGAAGATTATAAAGTGCCGAAATTAAACGGCGAAAATTACCACGCGTGGTCCATTCGAGCACGTGCTGCACTTGTTCAGAAGAAATGCTGGGATGCCGTAGAACCTGGATATGGAATAGAAATGACAGAAAACGAGAGAAAAAAGAACGACGAAGCGCTGACTCTCATGTTTTTAATTGTCGACGATACTTTTCTTGATGATATCGGTGATTGCAGTAGAGCCAGAGAAGCATGGAATTCATTGAAGGAAATGCACACAAAATTCGGATTGCTGCATGTATTACAATTAATGAAAGATTTTTTTAACACCTCAATGAAGCCTGGAGAAACTGTAAAATCATATCTTGGCAGATTAATGGACATCCATCGTAAGCTGTCCAGTGGCGGATATGCATTTACGGACAGAGAAGTAGCTCTAATTATGCTCATTGGATTGCCAAAATCTTATGAATCCCTTATCATCAATCTAGAAAAGGATGAAGAAAACCTCACAACAGCAGTTGTTAAATCAAAGCTCTTAATTGAAGAAAAGAGAATTTCTAGAAATGAATATGCTGACGTAGAGAAACATGAAGAACGAGCACTACACACAAAAAGCTTTAACTCAATGCAGAAGAAGCCTGTACATGAGAAAAACAAGAAGTGGGCATCTAAGAAGCAAGAAGAAGCTGAAAGCTATCAAAGAAAAACTAAGTGTTTCAGCTGCGGTGAATGGGGCCACATATCCAGACACTGTGAAGAAGCGAAGCAGAAGAGTCAAAGTGCCGCAAAGACCGTCATAGATCTCAAGAACTGGGCATTATCAGTAAATCTGAAAAATGAAAAAGAGTCAAGATTGTGGATTTTAGACAGTGGAGCCACAGAACACATGACGTCCGATAAAGCAAAATATGTAAATTTCAAGCACTACAAATCAACTGTTGAAGTTGCAAATTCAGAGAAAATTGAAGTTACTGGAATAGGTGACTTAAAGTTGTTATTACATGACGAAAATGAAGTATCCAGAACTGTCACCCTTGAAAATGTCCTGTACGTCCCGAAGCTAGGAGGGAAATTACTTTCAGTCGGAAGAATTGAAGAACGGGGCCTTAAAGTAGAGTTTGCAAATGGTGAAGCCAAAGTAACAGAGAAAAATGACGAAACAGTTTTCATAGCCAAGAGGAAAGGAAGACTTTATGTTGTCGAAGAACAACAACCCACAGCTTATGTTGCAAGAACTGCCAGTGAAGAACTATGGCACCGACGTTTGGGGCACCCTAGTTATAATGCCTTGAAAGGGCTGAATGAAGATATTTGTCATGTTGAAGAACTTATCCCAAAACAAGAAAATCTTTGCTCAGTGTGCATACAAGGAAAGATGAACAAATTGAAGTTTCCAAAAACTGATCATATACGGTCCCAAGATGTATTAGATGTAATTCACTCTGATGTAGTTGGCAGAATCACTCCATCATCATTGGGCGGCTCAAATTATTTTGTGACATTTACAGATGAATACTCACATTATACTTGTTTATACCCAATGAAGACGAAAGATGAAGTCTTGGATAAATTTGATGAATATAGGCGAATGGCAGAAACATTTCATGGCAAGAAAATAAAAGCTCTAAAGAGTGACAATGGAGGCGAATACAAGAGTGAAAGGTTTGATAATTACCTCATCAAATTTGGAATAAAAAGACAGCTCTCAGTACCAGAATCCCCACAACAAAATGGACTGGCTGAAAGATTAAATCAAACATTAGCGAACATAACTAGATGTTTTTTGATAGAGTCTGGAGCCAATCTCAATTTTTGGGCTGAAGCTGCATGCACAGCAGCATACGTTCTCAATAAGCGACCATCTACAGCAATCAAGGGAAACACTCCAGAAAGATTATGGTCAAACAAGGAACCAAATTTGAAGAACTTAAAAGTATTTGGAAGTAGAGTTTGGAGCCATGTACGTTCCTATGAAAAGAGAAGCAAATTTGATCCTAAAGCCAAAGAATGTGTATTTGTTGGGTATCCTGATGGAATTAAAGGTTACAAACTATGGGATCTAAAGAATAGGAAATTCTTTATTAGTCGAGATGTAGTGTTTGAAGAAAATATTTTTCCTTTCAAGAGCAAACTTCCTGACACTAATGAAAACTTCGTTAGACTCCACATTGAAAATGAAGAAATCCTGGAAGATTGCACAATGGAACCAGAAGTCCAAGAATCATGTACAAATTCAGAACAAATTTTTGATACGAACAACTCAAATGAAGCAGTTGAAAGTTGCCACATAAAAGATTTAGATGCATTATGCTTGGATGAGTGCAATGAGGAATCTGCAATTCAAAATACAGATGAAAAGGTAATAGAAGATGACAAAATTGACCCTGGAAGTGAGACTACAACTGAAGAGCCTAATATATCTCCTGGTTATCGACAAACTAGCGGAATGATCAGAGCAAGAAGACCACCACAATATTTAGATGATTATATTCTGTACAATGTGAAGGAAATGAAAAAACAAGATAAAGATCCAATATCAGTCACAGAAGCTCTGTCATCAGATGAAGCAAAAATGTGGAAAGAAGCTATGACAGAAGAATTTGACAATCTTCTCAGCAACCAAACATGGGAATTAGTTCCAAAACCAGTAAACACCAAACCTATTGGTTGCAAATGGGTGTTCAAAAGAAAACTAAATTCAGAAGGAGAAGTAATTAAATTTAAGGCTCGTTTGGTTGCAAAAGGCTACTCGCAGGTCCCCGGTAGAGATTTCTCTGATACCTTCTCTCCTGTTGTAAAAATAAAATCCATACGTATTCTTTTAGCCCTTGCCATGGAGCTGGATCTGAAAATCCACCAAATGGATATCACCGCAGCTTATCTAAATGGGACACTAAAAGAAGACATATACATGTTGCAGCCTGAAGGTATGCAACAACAAGGCAAAGAACATCTTGTGTGTCACCTGAAGAAGACCTTGTATGGCTTAAAACAGGCTGGAAGAGAATGGAATGAATGTTTTGATACCTTCCTTAAAGAATTTGGACTGTGTAGATCTAAGAGTGATCCATGCATCTACTATCATCCAAAGAAAACATTGTATCTTGGTCTTTATGTTGATGATATGCTGATTGTTGGAACTTCTGAAGCCATAAGTGTTTTCAAGCTCAAGGTTATGCAGAAATTCCAAGCTAAAGACCTTGGTGAAGCAAGTGAAATTTTATCTATGAGAATCCAGAAACAAGCTGATGGTTCACTTACACTGGATCAAACAGCCTACATTGAAGAAATTCTGGAAACATTTGGAGCAAGTTCAGTTAAAGGAGCATCAACCCCTTTAGACCCAAGTATTAAACATCACAAGGTAACTGATGCAGAATGGTCTAACATAAAAGAGAAGAGCAGTGAAATTCCTTATAGGCAAGCCATTGGAAGTCTGCTGTATGTTGCCTGTGGAACACGTCCTGACATTGCATTCAGTTCCACCTACATGAGCCAGTTTAATGAGAGACCTTCTGAGCAGCATTGGAGGAGCATTAAACACCTCTTTCGATACCTGAAAGAAACCAAGAACCTGTCTCTTACCTTCAGAAAGACTGGAAGAGCTGTGGAAATTTTTTCTGATGCAGATTGGGGTGCAGATCATGTGGATAGAAAGTCCTTCAGTGGATATGTGATTATTTTTGGTGGTGCTGCAGTTTCTTGGTCGAGTAAAAAGCAGTGTTGTACTGCATTATCTTCTGCTGAATCTGAGTATTTGGCATTAGCCCATACCACAAAGGAAGTGTTATGGCTGAAAAGTCTAATGCAAGAACTTGGTGTGGAGAAATTTATCCATACACCAGTGTCAGTGAAAATTGACAGTCAGGCAGCTATGTTTATTGCAAAAAATCAAACAACATCTGAGCGCAGTAAACATATTGATATTAGGCATCATTTTCTGAGGGACTATATTGAACAGAATGTTATTTGTTTAGAGCATGTAGCCTCAGTGAATAATGTTGCTGATCTTTTAACTAAAAACATTTCAAAGAAAACTTTGATTGACTTAAGAAAACATTTAGGTTTTGAGTATTGAGTTTTTTAAAATTGATGTGTTTGTAGTATGCAAGTTCCTTTTTTTTTGGTTTTACACAATGTTTTTGTATTTGTGATGTAGTTAACCTGTGTAGTATTTCTTGGGGTAAGTCTATATGTTGTTTTTCAGCCATGCTTTGGCAAGGAGGAGTGTTAAAAGTTAATTTTTATATAATTGCATTTATGCCAAAGCAGTGCTAAACTTCTTTTTCCCTCAACTCAACAATCTGAGTTTTGTAACTTGCCTGAGTGGCAACATTAAGTTATTATTGATGTTCGTGTGATCGCTAGCACCATGCTCTGATGCTGTCAATACAATCTTGTCTTTCTATTTTAATTAAAGTTTAAAATCCCAGCTACAAGTGCAGTTATTTTTAGCATGTTTATTTTTTCTTTCAACAGGTTATATCCCGGAAAATAACATAGGCTAATTTTTAGCTCACAGGCTATCATAGCCCGAGAGCTTATGTGCCCGTCCGCTCTGTATGTATGTTCGTACGTTCGTGCGTAACGCGATAACTCATGATAAAAATATCGGATCCACTTGAAATTTTGTGTATGGGTACATCCTGATAAGGCGCTTCCCTGATTAGATTTTGGAGTTTATTCGATATGTATAAGAGGGGGAACCGGGGGCTCATGCCCCTCCCCTTAATTGATATAAACGGGATTTTCATGCAGAATTAACAGTTTTCGTTCAAATTTAGATATAGGATCATTCTGATGAGGCGATTCCGTGACTGTTATTAGGTGTTCATTGAATAAGTATAAACAGGGGGAACGGCGGGCTCATGCCCCTCCCCTTAATTGATATAAACGGGATTTTCATGCAGAATTAACAGTTTTCGTTCAAATTTAGATATAGGATCATTCTGATGAGGCGATTCCGTGACTGTTATTAGGTGTTCATTGAATAAGTATAAACAGGGGGAACGGCGGGCTCATGCCCCTCCCCTTAATTGATATAAACGGGATTTTCATACAGAATTAACAGTTTTCCTTCAAAATTTAGATATGGGATCATTCTGATGAGGCGATACCGTGGCTGTTATTAGGTGTTCATTGAATAAGTATAAACAAGGAGAACGGAGGTTCTAATGCCCCTCCCTCTTAATTTATATAAATGGGTTTTTCAAGCAGAATTGTCAGCTTTCGTTCAAATCTCTGAATAGTTTTGGAAGTTTAATGGTTAAGTATAAAAGAGGGGAATAACTCCTCTTAAATTATATAAATGCTAAATGGGTTTTTATTAAGAATTATCTGATTTGCTCTGAATTTTGGTTATAGATTTTTTATATGATAAATCATGTCCTTGATAGTTTTGGAGGTTAAATGAAAAAAGGAGAAAGGGGAGGCTGTTTCCCCTTCTTAATTTTTTTTTCGAACGGAATTAACGAAAATACAAGGCTGTAATGTACAAGGCTGTAATGTAGCCTGTGAGCTCAATGCCATCAGTTTAACTGGGAAATATTCTTTTTATTAATTATTTTCTTACAATATTACTCTTAATAATTTAATATTTCGTTATTTTTCATGCAGAATAAATTGACAATTTTCCTATAATTTTTAACCATCTTTCTTTTTTGAATTTCCAAAAAATAAAAATGCTGTTTTGTGTTTTTTCTGTATTCAGCCATTATTATTATTATTGTTATTATTATAGATTCTTATCGCAAATAATTTAAAAGAGGTTTACATCAGTCAAGGATTATCTGAGAATAATAAAGGGTGGTGTCAGATTAAAGCTTGAAAAATTTGTATTAACCCTTTGTGGCGCAGATCAAATTCATTGCTTAACCCCTTAACTGGTGTTCGGGCAAAACGAATTTGTTTATTACATCATTTAAAGCTTTTTGACACCACTATTATTTTTAAGAAAATTTTCATACTATTGCAAGGCGAAAATGTTTAGAGAGACTAAATTTTAAGAATATTTTTTTTAAATAATTGTGGAGTATGAATCCACTATTTTCAATTTATTGAACGGAAAAGAATTAACCCATTAATGCCCAAATTATTTTCTTCATTAAAAATGAAATTTTGGGTTTCCCACCACTTTTAAAATACGAATAACTTTTATATTAGTTTATTGAGGAATTTGTCTCGTGAAAAATAATACTTACTCATCCTTCTATTTACTGGTGTGAAAAGATCTTTATTACCTTTTTTTATAATCGTCCCTAAAAAGGGACGCTAGGCACCAATGGGCACCAGTTAAGGGGTTAAGTGTTTAAATAGGTGACTGACAACGTGAATTTGAAAATAACTTTATTTGTAACTATGAAAATGCTATTTGGCAGGAATTCAA
>CAXHSM010000059.1:36407-60000 GCA_964019185.1 Maratus speculifer | reverse complement strand
TTGTTATGTTTACTCATTCAATTTCAACTCATATATATCATATATTTTCAATAACGTTGAGAAAAGAAGAACAAATATATTTTTTTCACAATAATTATATGCATTAGTGATAATACGATTTAATTTTATAAGGCCATTTTTATTTATTTATATCATATTATATTATAACCTTATGTGTTAATTTCAGTCTCTTGATCGATTTGTTGGAAATGTATTAAAAAACTATGCCTTATAGCGCATTACTAATTTTGCGCCACATAAGGATTTTGTTTAATATCGTTTTATCAAATCAGTTCTATATTCTACATCTATCAATAATAATAAGAAGGCAAAATAATCCTACCTTTCATTCTTCTGGTTCTTCAAAACATTCGATTTTTCATGGCCTCCATTCTTTTGGAATCTTCGATTTGAAGTTAAGCCTTTTATAACTTATTAATTAGTTAAACTTCGCTGAAATGTTAAACATTTGATTAATATGTGTTCTTAATGAACAATGGGGTCGAGGCGAGTTTTGAGTTGAATAATAATATTATATTGAACATATATTACATAGCTGCTTTTAGCAGCGCAAAATATACGTTTACATGACTTACATCCACAGAGAAAACTAAACAAACACTGAAAATATTAGAATGTCAAAAAAAAAGTTCTAAATGTTCTTTTTTTTTATTTTGTTCTTGGTCGTTGTCACGTGACTTCAATGCAGTAGAAAAGGGATAAGTGTCCTTGAATAAGATCAGTTTATTTCGTAGTTGAATTGTTTTGAAATAGGGAAAAAATAATTTCTTTTGCTTTTTAGGTGCGTTCGTAATTATATAATACGTAGCACCTATAGTGGTCGTTCAGTCCGTCCGTCTGTCCGTCCGTCCGTCTGTCCGCATATAACAACGCAAAAACCACCCAACCGAATCGTTTGAAATTTAAAATACATAATTATTACATAATTTTGTCGAGTCATTTCAAATTTTATGAAAATCGAATGCATAGATCAATTACAGGGGCAATCAAAAGTATTCCATTACATTACGGTCAATGGGGAAAAAAGTTTCAAATGCATTTTAATCGTTTGAAATTTAAAATACGCAATTATTACATAATTCTGTCGAGTTATTTCAAATATTTTGATAATCGTGTGCATAGATCATTTACAGGGGCAATCAAAAGTATTCAATTACATTATGGTCAATTAGGAAAAAGTTTCAAATATATTCTATACGTTTGAAATTTAAAATACATAATTATTACATAATTTTGTCGAGTTATTTCAAGTTTTAAGAAAATCGGATGCATAGATCAATTACAGGGGCAATCAAAAGTATTCCATTACATTACGGTCAATGGGGAAAAAAGTTTCAAATGCATTTTAATCGTTTGAAATTTATAATACGCAATTATTACATAATTCTGTCGAGTTATTTCAAATATTTTGATAATCGTGTGCATAGATCAATTACAGGGGCAATCAAAAGTATTCAATTACATTATGGTCAATGGGGAAAAAGTTTCAAATATATGCTATACGTTTGAAATTTAAAATACATAATTATTACATAATTTTGTCGAGTTATTTCAAATTTTATGAAAATCGGATGCATAGATCAATTACAGGGACAATCAAAAGTATTCCGTTACATTACGGTCAATGGGAAAATTGTTTCAAATGCATTTTAATCGTGTTACACTCATACGAACTTAATAAAATTTATATGCAACTATAAAGTACATATTATAATATACATCATGCATAATTTGTGGTGCAAAGAACATTTGTTATTGATTTACAAGGCCACACAAAAGTATTCCATTATATAATGGTATAGGGAGAACATTGTTTGATGAGCGTTTTAATTGTAATTCACTATTTACAATTTTATGAGATTGACATATGAATTTAATATTTTTAAAACTTCGTTATCGTACGAACGCACCTAATTTGCTACGCTTCACGTGCAATTTCCAACTTGTTTTTTTTTATGACGACAAAAAATGAAATCTTTTTATTGTAAATAGATCTAACTTGATTTTGTTCAGCTGAAATAGTGATTAGTTTATTTCAACAATATATAATATCTGTGCCAATAAAACTTTCAATAATATAGTAAATGTGCTATTTGGCGGTGCTCAATTATTGAAGATTAGTCCAATATCATTTTAAATATTATCTAACATAGGAAAAATATGAAGAAAATTGAAGAAGAAATGGCTAATTAAAACAAACTTGTAAAATATTTTGGCACAAATGCCTTATGTGCACCACATTTGTGCATTTTTTTTTTCCTTTTTTACGCCAATTTGGCGAAAACATCATTTTAAAATACCAGTTACATATATACAGGGTGATTCCAAATTTTTTTTACAGTAAAAGAGGGGTTATAGTACACATCAAGACAAACAATATTAAATAGGAGACTAAGAGTCCAAAACGTTTTCCTAAGGAGATAGCTGCCATTAAAGTTTAGGGACCAAAATTTCAAATAAACATAAAAAACGGAAAAATAGGTCGATTGATTTGCGGTTTTCACTAAAATTACCCTTTATGTCGGCATTTTCTTGAAATTAAATTATAAAGATAAATTTCAAAAAATGCCGATAGAGGGCGCTTTAGACTTTGGAGTAATGAACAACTATTTTTTGCCGGTATTTTTTGCATCTCATTAAATGTTTTCGTAAGCTTAGTCTCAAACTTAAATTTTGAGCTCAAAATCTGTAGTTGGGAATGGTTAAATAACATAAACTGAGCTGTGTTCAGAGGGTTCAAATTTCAAATGATTATAAAAAACGGAAAAATTGGTCATTTGATTTGCGGTTTTCACTAAAACTATTCTTTATTTAGGTATTTTCGTGAAAATAAATTATAAAGATAAATTTCAAAAAATGCCGATAGAGGGCGCTTTAGACTTTGGAGTAACGAACAACTATTTTTTGCCGTTATTGTTTGCATCTCTTTAAATGATTTCGGAAGCTTAGACTTAAATTTTGAGCTCAAAATCTGAATAGTAGGGAGTGGTTGAGTAGCACAAACTGAACTGTGTTCAAGGGGGAGGGGGAGGTTCAAATTTAAAGTAATTATAGAAAATGGAAAAATTGGTCGATTCGTTTGCGGTTTAAAATAAAACTATTCTTTAAGTCAGTATCTTCTTGAAAATAATTTTTAAAGATAAATCTCAAAAAATTCCGTCAGAGGGCGCCTTAAACTTCAGAGTAAACGACAATTCATTTTAACCATTATTTTTTGGTTCTAATTAAATGCTTGGTAAAGCATTTTAAATGTTCTCGGAAGCTTAGATTTAAACTTAAATTTTGAGCTCAAATCCTGAATCATTATGAGGAGTTAAGAAGCGCAAACTGAAGTGTGTTCAGGAGTTGAAATTTAACCCTCTTTCCTCCTCCAACACAATTCAATTTTTCGCTACTTAAACACTCCCAACGATTCAGAATTTCAGCCCAAAATTTAAGTCTATGCATTTGAAAGCATTTAATGAGATTAAAAAAAATAACAGTTAAAAATAGTTACTCCAAAGTCTAAGGCGCCCTCTATCGGCATTTTGTGAAATTTAACTTTAAAAATTATTTTCAAGAAAACACTGATTGATCAAGAAAACTGCTGATTTAAAAATTAGTTTTAGCAAAAACCGCAAACGAATCGACCAATTTTTCCGTTTTTTACAATTATTTGAAATTCAAATCCTCTGAAAACAGCTACGTTTGTCTACTTAACCACTCCCAGCTATTCAGATTTTGAGCTCAAAATTTAAGTTCAAGTCTAAGCTTAGGAAAGCATTTAATAAGATGCAAAAAATAACGCCAAAAAGAGTGTTTCGTTACTCCAAAGTCTGAAGCGCCTTCTATCGGCATTTTTTGAAATTTATCTTTATAATTTATTTTCACGAAAATACCTAAATAAAGAATAGTTTTAGTGAAAACCGCAAATCAATCAACCAATTTTTCCGCTTTTTACAATCATTTGAAATTTGAACGCTCTGAGCACAGCTCAGTTTGTGTTTCTTAACCACTCCCAACTACAGATTTTGAGCTCAAAATTTAAGTTTGAGTCTAAGCTTACGAAAACATTTAATGAGATGCAAAAAATACCGGCAAAAAATAGTTGTTCTTTACTCCAAAGTCTAAAGCGCCCTCTATCGGCATTTTTTGAAATTTATCTTTATAATTTAATTTCAAGAAAATGCCGACATAAAGAATAATTTTAGTGAAAACCGCAAATCAATCGACCTATTTTTCCGTTTTTTATGTTTATTTGAAATTTTGGTTCCTAAATTTTAATGGCGGCTATCTCCTTAGGAAAACGTTTTGGACCCTTAGTCTCCTATTTAATATTGTTTGTCTTGATGTGTACTATCACCCCTCTTTTATTGTAAAGAAAATTTGGAATCACCCTGTATATTTTTTTATTGTTTTCTATTATTTTAAAAAGGAAATAAAAATAAATAAATAACGTTTTCTTAATAATTATAAAATAAAACAATTTACATCATTTGAAAAAAATAACAGTAAATAGTTTATTAATAAATATACAATAGCCGAGCAACCATATGAATATAAAATCGACGTTTCGTTGCAATCGCGCCAATGTGGTGCATATATGACATCAGTGCCATTTTTTTTTCAGCAGGCAATTTTTATTTCAAACTGTTGAATTTATCGATAGTAATAACGCGAAATTGCATAAATTTCATTTAAATTGCATAAATTTCCTTGTTCAATTTGTAAATTTTAAAACTAATTTTACCTAGAAGAGAATTTGACAAAATGGTGCAAAAAAATATGTTTGTTGATTACAATTTTCAAAATTGCGGTGAAAAACTTTTGAAAAAAATGACATTATTTTACAATATATATGTGTGTGGCAGAATTTCACACTAAAGCTAAAATTTAAATATTTGATTACAATATTTAAAATATTAACTTATGTTTATTGAATTTACAATTGAATACTAAAATATACTCCAAAAATTATCTTCTTTTGGAAAAAAATAATATTATTGCGACCTAATGTTAGACATATGCATTTTTGGCTTAATTCTTTGCCGACAAAAGTAAAAAAAAAAAATCTCAAAGAAACAAATATATAACTCACAATTACTTTTATATTTAGATCTGCCTTTTTCTGGAGTAAGTTACGTACTATCGAAATTTGATAAAAAAGAGAAAGAAAATAATAGAAAGGAAAATAAATATCGTTCAAAATTCATTTAATCAAATTTTCAAGTTATTTTTTTTTATTCTAACGCAAGGATAAGTCGCCAAATGTTGCATCAAATGTAATATTTCACGTTAAGTTATTTTTTAAGCGTTACAAATATTTCTTTTATTTTTAAGATATTTTTTTTATAATATCATGCCTCATTAAATGGTTTTTCTTTATTATTATTATTATTTTTAGTATTATTATTATTATCAATAGTTATTTTCTGCTTTTATTTGCAAGATGTTTGTAATATCTCTAACAGATATATCATTTTAAATTTGTTTAGTAATGATAATTTTCGCCAAAAAATAACTACTGGCAACCCTTTCATCAAAAATAACCGAAAAATACGAAATTTAGTACGAAAAATCAGAGTCATCCCTGTATATTTGTATCATAAACTTCCGCAAAAATATTTCCTATCGAATGACATAATCTGCAAAAAGATCCATCGGGTAGTTTTTGAAAACACTCGTTTGGAAGTTTCAGAACTTCTGCTTTATAATATATATGATGATATGATATGATATAGTTATATAAACTGGTGCAAATGCAATAGGTAGTATTTCATACGAAATCTACCTAAAAGCGCGAATTTAGTCGATCGTGAACGAAAAAATCGCTTTTGGTAGAGCACGGAAAAATTGCTAACGTTGTCGATCGGGAACGAAAAAGTCGCAAATATGGTCGATCAGTTTCGTAAAAAGCGGATATACAGTTGATCTGGAATGAAAAAAAATCGCAAATTACGTTGATATGGCGAACAAAAATTGACAATTTCATTGATCGGGAATGAAATTATCGCAAATATGGTCGATCGGCTTCGTAAAAAGCATGATTTCCGGCGATCGAATACAAAAAACTCGCGAATCTTATCTATTCGAAACGAAAAAATAGCTAATTTTGTCGATTCGGAACGAAAAATCGCTAACTTTGTTGATAGGGCGCGGAAAAACCGCAAATTTTGTGGATGATGCGCGGAAAAATTAAATAAATCTTTGAGCGTCTGCAGAACAATCGTGAGTTTCGTCAGTATCGCGAGAAAAAAATCACGGATTTCATCAGTTTACGGCAGGAAAAAAATGCATAGCTCGTCATTCAATTAAGAAATGCATATTTCTTAGTTCGTGTACGGAAAAATTCGTATCGAACGAGAACGGAAAAATGTGCTAATTTTGTGGACTGGGCACGAAAATCGTGAATTTTTTCAATCAAGTGAAGAAAAATCGCAAATTTCGCAGACCATTCGTGGAAAAATCTCAAATTTCGTCGATCACACCCAAAAAAATGGTGAATTTCATCGATTAGGCATGGAAAAATTCTAAATTTCGTGGATCGGCTTCGCAAAAATTGCGAATTTCACCGATCAGGTGCGGAAAAATTGTGAATTATGTCGATCAGGTGCGGAAAATTCGCGAATTTTCTCGATCAGTTTTGAAAAAAGCGCAAATTCTTCCGATTAGATGCTATTTTGCGTTCCTGTTTTAGCACCTTTTATTTAGACTGTACAGTGTACATCCCTCTTTGAAGAGCTCCAGGGGGGGGTCATGACCCCCATGACCCCCCCTTGGATCCGCCACTGCTAATATGGCCGAACGTGTAAATCGTACATTAATTCAAATGATTTCTTCTTATGTTGGCTCACATCATTCAAATTGGGACCAGTTTCTTAGCATTTTGCGTACGCACTTCGTACGGCAGTTCATGAGTCGACGGGGAAAACGCCGGCTGAGTTATTTTTGGGTAGAAAGATTATTACTCCATTTCAAAGGTTAATTATGGTATCGGATGCAGAAAGTCAGTTCATGTTCAGGATATTGAGAAGTTGGTTAAGGAAGCACAAGTTCAGATGGAAAAGCGCAGGAAAAGCAAGCTCAGTTTTATAATATGCGTAGAAGGGAGTTGGAAGCTAAAGTTGGAGATTTTGTTTTAGTAGAAAAGCATTGGTTGAGTTCAAGTCGTCAGAAGAGGGTAGCTAAGTTTGGTCCAAAGTTTGTGGGTCCTTTTGAAGTTTTAGAAGTTCGGAATAATAATTTGGTTGTTAATGTAAATGATGACAGACTGACGGTTAATCTGGATCAGGTTCGAGTTTATAAGTTTAGAGATAATGGTAATGAAAGTTCTCATGTGTCGAGTGGTGTTTCGCAGTATTCCCGATCCAATGAGTGTCCCCAGTCCAGTACTTCTTCATCTAGTTCTTATCGTCAATATTCAAAACGAAAATCTAGTCAGACAGTGCCAAAAACTGTTATTGAAAGAAAAAAGTATGTTCAACCTGGAGCAAAGTATGGTAATAAAACTAAGAGAACAATGTCAAATACGTCAGACTCAGTATGCTATAAAAAGCAAAATATCATAAACTGACCCGTTCCTCCACTAGTTAGACAGCAACCTCAAAAACATAAACTGTCCAATAGTTCGACGACATCAGTACTTAATCCTCGTAAAAAGCCTTATATCACACTAGGCAACACTAGATACCGGACTTGCTCATTCCTTTTATGACGTCACAAAAGGTGGCTGAATGACATCCAGCGATTGGTACAAAACGATTTGTGCGTCACTTTGAGACTTGTTTGTACCAATCGCAGATAGCGGCCAGCCACCTTTTGTGACGTCGTGATAAGGAATGAGCAAGCCCGGTATCTAGTGTAGCCCTGCTTATATGGACACTCGTCAAAATTATAAACGAACTATCAATTCTGACTGTGTTTTGCCCAATAAAAGACAGCTTAGATCTAAACAGAAACGTGGCCTAGCTTCTACAGTAACTTCAGGTGCGTCCAGAAAGAGGAGAGAGCGTTCAGAGTATCAACGTCAGCAGTTTGGAAGTCGACAGGACTCTCACCATGGAGTGACCCCAGCGAACCGATCAGAGCGGAGTCGTCAAGTGGAATCTACGAGTGTCCCACGGCATCCATTCCGGACAAGGCTACAAGCACGATTGCTCCCCCGTACAGTTCTGATGACGAAAGATCCTTCGTGCAAGGTTTCTGGGACAAGAGGAGAAAGCCATCCTGTAGTATGAAGCCGGCTAGCACCGAATCTTCTCTATAGTCGGGTGACGATGTTCTTTTATTAGATTTTTCTTAGAGTGCATTTATGTAGTAGCAATGTGAAGGAATGAAAAGCAGATAGACTGTTTTGTATTTTTGGCCTTTTTGGAAGTCTCACGAATGGTGCTTAATTGTGTTCAAAATTTATTTGCAAAATTGTTAGTTTTATGTGTGTTTGAAATTTTGGTCTTAACTGCTTTTTAAAAAATTCTGGATCTATTGTTAAATTGTTATGTTATTTGTTAAAAATGTTACTATATTGTTATATTGTTGCTGTGTTATAATATGTATGTTAATGTAGCGTAATTTTTTTTCCCAAGCACCTTCGTCGTTCCAAGCCCAAGCTCGCACTCTGATTGGTTGTTGCTCTCGGCACTGTTTTCATGTAACTTGGCGATAATCATACTTGGCGTAGCGATAGATGCTTCCGACGAGGAGTTTGATTTCCTTCCGAACCGAGTACAAACTAACTTTTCCCGTTTGTTAATAAGTAAAGCATTAGCCATTTTATAAAATAACACAAGATAATAATACACAAGAGCACAAAATGAAGGAAGAATAAGAATGAGTAGGTTAGGTTTTAGGTTTACTCGCTCACTTACGAGCGAAGTATTTTTCGCCAAGTATGGTTATCGCCAAGTTACGTGAAAACAGTGCCGAGAGCAACAACCAATCAGAGTGCGAGTTTGGGCTTGGAACGACGAAGGTGCTTGGAAAAAAAAAATTCTCGTTAATGTATGTTTAATTTTCAGATATTGATAGATAGTACTTTGGGTTATTTTGTACACTCGTCGCGAATTAGGCGTGCACGTGTTTTGCGGTCAAGAAGTCCTTGACACGCGTTTCTATCTCTTATACTAACATTTAATGAATTAACTTGCTTCATATCGTTTCGGGTTTGTGCGTTGCGTTTGTACTTTAGTTGGGAGTATTTTCCGCAAGTTGCGAATTTTTATGTTACACTTGAATATGAAATTGTATTGTATTAAAATTGGATGTTAATGAAATTTTCTATTGACTTTCTCATATACTTAGACGCCAAATCCCATTGTTATCTCGGCATGGTTTCGAATCCAACATCTTTGGCGAAAAGATGCTGTTTTTTGGCGGTGATCGCTTTATTGGCAACTTTCAGATTTCACAAAGAGAAAAGAAGTGCGGTCCAATTCAAGACAAACATAGCAATATGAGTTTCGGCGGGAGATAAACTGGTTTGGCGTGCTAAATCTGCCCTCCGTCACGTGACGGAAGGCAGACATGTCGGGCTACGAAAAGGTTGCCATTTTGGTGTCTACGTAGGTATTATAGGCCATTGGCGCGTTCAGAGACCGAAACACGAGTAACTCGGAAAATTGCGGAATGACGTCATACTGGTTTCTCGGGGAAAGGGGTTAAAAAACGGCTCTGAACGATTTCGGGAAAAGTTACGGGGTTTTTTTATTTACATTAACAAACATGGCGGCAACTGGGCTTTGGATAGTGCAAGTAGATTATTCGTGACATGCGAAGATTATGATAATTTCTGAATAATCACTCTTGTTAGAAGGGGGAGTGTTTAAAAAATGAATCTTTATGTGGAATATATAATGTGTCACGGAGTAAGAAGCAGGAGGGGAAAGTAGTGTTAAAATTTTGCCATGCGGATTTTTTGACGATAGGCGGCGAAACCGCTGCTAGCAGGCTGTCGATCAATGCTTCTGCAATGCTTTTCAATGGGAAAAATGGTCAATTTAAAAAAAAAAAATTACGAAAAATCTGAATTTTTAGAAAGTTGTAGAAATGATAATCTGGTTAATTGAAGTTTTCTTCACAACATACATATTTTTTATAGGTATTTGGCGCTTCATTTTCGTTTTTAAGCAATTTAAAATACGAGATCATTCTGACAAAAATCAAAGGGCAGGCCATTTAAAAACATTGAATATCGCAGATTAAAATGACTGTTGGAAGTTAGTTGAATATCGCAAAGAAACAGACTTATGATTTTTAGAAATTAAGTATTATTAATCAAAGATTTTGAAGTAAATTTTAATTTCGCGTATAGTTTTTATAACTTTAGACCATTTTAATAATCCATAACTTTGGATATTTATGCAATTAATGCATGTAGAATTAAAGCTACTTTTTATTTTAATTATTTGGAGCAACTGCTTATTCATATTATGGATGTCTTGTGTGTCACCCCCACTCTGCCCCCCAGGGGGGCACATTTTTAATTTCTTTACAAAACCAGTCGTATGACACATCATTTCAAAGGTCTGCAACTGCTTATTCATATTATGGATGTCTTGTGTGTCACCCCCCACTCTGTCCCCCCAGGGGGGGCACATTTTTAATTTCTTTACAACACCAGTCGTGTGACACATCATTTCAAAGGTCTGCAACTGCTTATTCATATTATGCATGTCTTGTGTGTAACCCCCCAGGGGGGCTCATTTAAGCTATTATATAGCTTTTATCGCGAACTTTGAGCGCGGCGACCGTATCTAGAAATTCCGTAATAAAGAAAAAAACCCTAACACTCCGACTAACGTCGTTTCATTTCGGCAGACTTCTCATTTATTCAATAAAAGAAAAAAAAAATTCTTATCGGTCATCACGCTCAAAAAGCGTAACTTGAATTAATATCAAAGAAAAAACTTGAATTAATATCAAAGATTTAAAAAAAAACTGCATAAATAAAAAATAAATATATAATTATAATTGCATAAGTTGATAAAAATGCTAAGCAATAGCTTTACCGCGGCAGTCCCCGAGTGCCACACGTATTTTTTTTTAATTAAAATCTGTGCATTAGTTCTTGGGATACAGCTGTTGCATAAATCTTAAAAAATGCAATATAACAGCGACACATATTAAGCAATTTACACCAAAAACTAATCATCATCAATTTATATCAGGGACTACCTAAATATAAATTTTCATTAAAATCCGTGCGTAATTCTTGAGATACAGCTGTTGCGTAAATCGTAAAAAATGCAGCATAACATCGCCACCTGTTGAGTGATTTACACCAAAAACTGATCAGCATCAATTTATATCAGGGACTACCTAAAACTAAATTTTTATTGGAATCCGTGCGCTAGTTCTTGAGATTCAGCTGTTGCGTAAATCATAAAAAATGAAGCATAGAGTGGGGGGGGGGGACACACAAGACATCCATAATATGAATAAGTGGTTTCAGACCTTTGAAATGATGTGTCACACGACTGGTGTTGTAAAGAAATTAAAAATGTGCCCCCCTGGGGGGGGGCAGAGTGGGGGTGACACACAAGACATATATAATATTAATAAGCAGTTGCAGACCTTTCAAATGATGTGTCTCACGACTGGTGTTGTAAAGAAATTAAAAATGTGCCCCCCTGGGGGGGCAGAGTGGGGGGGACACACAAGACACCCATAATATGAATAAGCAGTTGCAGACCTTTGAAATGATGTGTCACACGACTGGTGTTGTAAAGGAATTAAAAATGTGCTCCCCCCTGGGGGGCAGAGTGGGGGGGGACATACAAGACATCCATAATATAGCAGTTGCTCCAAATAATTAAAATAAAAATTAGCTTTAATTCTACATGAATTAATTGCATAAATATCCAAAGTTATGGATTATTAAAATGGTGTAAGGTTATAAAAACTATACGCGAAATTAAAATTTACTCCAAAATATTTGATTAATACTTAATTTCTAAAAATCATAAGTCAGTTTCTTTGCGATATTCAACTAATTTACAACAGTCATTTTAATCCGCGATATTCAATGTTTTTAAATGGCCTGCCCTTTGATTTTTGTCAGAATGATCTCGTATTTTAAAGGGCTTAAAAACGAAAATGATGCGCCAAATACCTATAAAAAAATATGTAAGTTGTGAAGAAAACTACAATGAACCAGATTTTCATTTTTACAACCTTCTAAAAATTCAGATTTTTCGTAAAAAAAATTTAAAAATGACCATTTTTTCCATTGAAAAGCATTGCAGTAGCTAAATAAAGAATACTACCCAGTTAAACTGATGGCATTGAGCTCACAGGCTACAAATACTAATTGTACATTAAAGCCTTATATTTTCAAGGGTTAATTCCGTTCGAAAAAAAAATTAAGAAGGTGAAACAGCTCTCCCCTTTCCTCTTTTTTTATACTTAATCATTGAACCTCCTATACTATCAAAGACATGCTTTATCATATAAAAAATCTATATCCAAAATTCAGAGCAAATGAGATAATTCTTAATAAAAACCCATTTAGCATTTATATAATTTAAAAGGAGTTATCCACCTCTTTTATACTTAACCATAAAACTTTCAAAACTATTCAGAGATTTGAACGAAATATGAAAATTCTGCTTGAAAACCCATTTATATAAATTAAGGGGGGGGGGGGCATTAGAGCCCCTGTTCCCCCTGTTCATACTTATTCAATGAACACCTAATAACAGTCACGAAATCGCCTCATCAGAATGATCCTAATCTAAATTTTGAACGAAAACTTAATTCTACATGAAAATCCCATTCATATCAATTAAGGGGAGGGGCATGAGCCCCCCGTTCCCCCTCTTATACATATCGAATGAACTCCAAAAACTAATCAGGGAAGCGCCTTGTCAGGATATACCTACATACAAAATTTCAAGTGGATCGGATATTTTTATCATGAGTTATCGCGTTACGCACGAACATACGAACGTACATACAGAACGGACGGGCACATAAGCTCACAAGCTATGATAGCCTGTGAGCTAAAAACCAGCTTACTACTTATCACAGCCCCCTCATTATTTACCAAAATTTCACTTTGTATTTTCGAAGAGTCATGCGCATTAAGTTTCCCCTCCTGTGTCTTACTCCGTGTAATGTGTCACAAATGTCTGTTGCAGATTTTAGGTTAAAGTTGAAGTGAAGATTTTTTATTTTCAAGTAATATTGTTTACTTTACTTTACTTTGTTTACTTACTTTATGTTGACTCTTAAACAAAAATATAAAAATACCTTACAGACAGCAGAAAAAATAAAAATATTTACAGAAAATTGAAGAAGTTTTTTAAAGCTGCTATCTAAAAATGTACATTTTAAATATCTTTTGCTAATTCTAACTGAACTTGGTATCAATATATTAACCTATAATAGAGTGTAATGAAATTACATTATGTTATCCCTGTTAATGAAGAGCCTGTTGAGATAGGTGTGTAAGAAGCCTGCTGGGAAGTCCAGGAACACAGGAATAGAAGATCTGTTAAAAATTTTATGACAGCTGGGTACATTATTAGGCAGATGTTTTTTTAATTTTTTGTCTGTAAATGTAACCCTGCTAGTCCTGGATGTCTTCACTCAAGCTCTTTACTGATGCTGCAAGTCTCACTTTATAACAGTGGATGTATTTAATTCACAGCATATTAATATGTTGATATCAAGTTTATTTCGGATTTCAAAAGTTATTCTACTCATACTTTTTTGGATAACAACAATAATAAAATGTTCTTTGTTTTCCTGTAAATACTTTTACATTATCTTTGCCTGAAAATGTTATAAATAAGAAATGCAGGCAATGTTTGACTGTAGGGATAATAAGAAATTTTGCATGCATATTTTCTGCATAGGTATAATTAGAAAATGGTGGGGGGTGTTTGCTCACTCCAGAATTTTACATTGAAGTGATACTGTGATGATTGGGGTTATTTATTTATAGTAAACATTGTAATATGTTTTAGAGCTTACTTTTATTCTATGCATCTCAATTTTTTACTTTAAATACTAGGGATACAAAGAGCGCTGTCTATTTGGCTTATTTCGTCTGGTCATACTACCAAATATTCAGCCAAACCGAAGATATTGTAACAATATCTTCCAAAATTAGATCACTTCCAACGACTTCTTTTATAATTCATACAAAGCAAAGTTAATATGATCAAAATCTCATTAAAATATTTTCATTATTACAGTTGTGAACAAATATTCGGGTTTAGCTTGCCCTTGCCACCCTATATATTGTATAGACTGTATTGTATTTATGATAAAAAAGTGAATAGCAAGAAGAAAGAAAAAAGAAAATAAAACTTTAGCTTATTGTTTTTGCTGGAAAATTATTTTAGGTAAAAATCGTTTCTTTTCAAGTTCAAAGTCTAATCAAATCTCTTTCATACTAAATTCTGATAGACATAATCAGATTTTAAATTAACACACTTGAACTTGTTATACTTTTATAATAGTTAAAACATATTTTAATCAACTCTGAAATGTTTAACATAATTTTTTGTCTTTTTTTGAAAATTTTTGACACTATTTTTAACAATATGTCAACTTTACTTCAGTGATATGTCAACATCACAATTTAAAAGCTATACGTATGTTATATTTAAAAGTATTTAAAATTATATTGCATATATAGAAATTGACCAGGAGGTTGCAGCAGGATCAAGTTCATGACTGAAATTCCAGAATTAGTTAAAACTTGATTATCATATTAAAACACAATAGTCTGTCAAATCATATCTTGGTGGAAACTACTTGAAAATCTTATTTTAGCACTTGACTCATAGTTTTATTATTTTGATTTCCTGCTCCATTGGTAAATTTACAAGTCAATCACTAAAATCAGGTTTTCAGGTGTTTTCCATCAAGATATGACTCGGCAGACCGATTGTGTTTTAATATGCAACTCGAGTTTTAACTCATTCTGGAATTTCAGCAGTGAACTCGATGAAATGATTGTCTATGCTGCCACCTCCCGGTCTAAAATATTCCAGTGTTGGGTTATCCACTGAATTTTAAAGAAAGTGGAAAATGAACTCGGCCTGAAATGTTTGTTCACAAAGTATGTTCACAGACCGAAAATAGAGTTACTCGAAAAATTGAGGAATGACATCATATGGGTTTCTTAATGCAAGGTTGGGTTAAAACGGCTCTGAATGCTTTCGGGTAAAGTTGTAGATGTTTTTTTATTTACATTTATAAATGTGACGGCAGCCATATAATGTTATCGACGTTAGAATGACTTGGAAGCAAAAAAGTACTGTGATCCAGATAGACGATTGCTTCATGCAATGCTATAGAATCTTGTTGTGCTCCGCGTTTGCTGGTATTTGAACCTGTGTTTAGTTTGTATTAAATTTTGACAGTATTTGTTTCAAAAACTATGTCAACCTTAACGTGGGGGCTTGGACAACATCTGCCCAGGTTTACGGGTATTCCCGGACTGATGCTATCTGAGCCCCCATGTAAAGGTTAAAATAACAGAAAACCTTTGATCATCAGTTACATTGTGCCTGGAAGCATATGTAGTGGATTATTATTTATTTATTTTGCTGCCAAAAAAGCTCTGCAATTTAAACCTAACCATAGTGCTATTACGGGAGTAATAAAAGTGAGTTTATTATTTTTCTCTTTGTATATGTAGGCTCAAATGTATTTTTATAAGCATGTATAATTGAGGTTTCATATGTATATTTTTCTATTATTGCAGTATTGTAGTAACTAGAAATTTGTGTTCAAATTTAATAAATTAATTCTGTTCAGTGAATCAATAAACACAAGCCTACTTTATCTGATGAAATTTTTTTAAGCTATTTCCTATCTCTATATTTTGAAATTTATTTAATTAGCTTTTCTTTGATGATGACTTAAAATAAATAACAGTGAAGTTTATTCTAAATGATTTTAAATTTCTTAACACTTGGCTCTTAGAAATTAAAACTATCATAAATAGTGGAGAATAAACACTTTACTTAGAGATTTAAATCGGTGTCATTGATAAAATGATGAAAAATGTCTTTCTGGATGGGTGGCTTATATTTATATAAAATTATATTTATGTAATTTTTTTTAAGCAAAATTGAATGTATTCATAATGTTGTTCCCTTTTTGTGATCAAGAAAAATGATAGTACTCATTATTTAATTATAGTATTCATCTCAATAATTTCATTTTAATTCAGTAGTTATAGGTACTGATGAACCACGTTTGATAGAAACCTGGACAGAACTGCGCATGGGCAAAAAGAGCGAGTCCATATCGAAAATGGGGAAGTTCGTACCATCTCGAGATGAGTTTGTTTATTAAACATCTAGATATGTCGATTTTTTTGACGAATACCTTTTTGTTTCTGTAATTGAATTATCTGTTTTTAAATATTACATTGTAATTCTGTTACACTAAAATAAGTTATAAAAGGACAAATATAATAAAAAAGATGATTTAAAACTATGATTATTAAACTTAGCATAATAACTTTTTTCCTCGCAATATAGCGTAACTTATTTTTTTTTTACAACTAGGGGGGCCCCGCCCCCCTGCTCGCTATGCTCGCCAACCCCCCGCGTAATCGCTTCGCGATTCCAAATTATTGTCTACCCCTGCTTGCTGCGCTCGCCAATAACCCATGGTAAGAATAAGCAGTTGCAGATCCTTCAAATGATGTGTCACACAATTGGTGTTGTAAAGAAATTACAAAATGCGCCCCCTCTGAGGGCAGAGGGGGGGGTTACACACAAGGTATCCATAATATGAATAAGCAGTTGCAGACCCCTCAAATGATGTGTCACACAATTGGTGTTGTAAAGAAATTAAAAATGTGCCCCCCCGGGGGCAGGGTGGGGGATGACACACAACACATCCATAATATGAATAAGCAGTTGCAGACCTTTCAAATGATGTGTCACTCAACTGGTGTTGTAAAGAAATTAAAAATGTGACCCCCCCCTGGGGAGAGCAGAGTGTGGGGGTGACACACAAGACATCCATAATATGAATAAGCAGCTGCAGACCTTTCAAATCTTGTGTAACACGACTGGTGTTGTAAAGAAAATAAAAATGTGTCCCCCCTGGGGAGCAGAATGGGGGATAACACACAAGACATCCATTATATGAATAAGCAGTTGCAAACCTCTCAAATGCTGTATCAAACGACTGGTGTTGTAAAGAAATTAAAAATTTGGCGAAATATTACAGTTATCGCCAAGTTGGCGTCACTTTTGACAACTAATTTTTCTCGCCAAATTTGGCGATATATCGCCAAGTTGGCGACAAACTTGGCGATTGTTGGCGATGGTAACTGTTCCTCTCTTTATGGTAACCCATATGGCGATGCATAGACGGAGCCCTTTCCTGATTGGTCTATTCAACTCATGGAAGGAGTGGACAACCCGGATTCGTTAGTTCCGGAAATCTTCCACATCAGCATCATTCCAGGAGTCATTCCTTTTAAGGCTAGTTTTTTTTTACTATAGAAGGATTAACGGCTGCATGGCGTGATTTTAAAACTTGCCGGATTAACCATTTTTTTAAAATTATTTCTTTATAATATTGTGTATATTATTTATTTATATTATTTGCATGCATTGGATATTAATATGGCACAGATATTATATACGTACAAGGTTTGGTACAATTTTTTTTCAACGTCAATTTGGCGAAAACCTCATTTTCGAATTCTGGTTAAATATACATTTTTAAATTACTTTCTATTAAAAAAAATTAACAATAAATAAAACAATTTTTAAATTATTGAATCTTAAGAACTAATAACTAGAACAAAAAACATTTTATATAACTTGAAAAAAGAAAAATTAAGGTAGATAAACAGTTTATCAAAAAATAAACAACAATATCAGGGTTACCACATTAGGCAAAATAACGCCATTTTGGCGCCAAGTAAATCCCAGTGAGTATATGGCATACATGTGCCCTGAATATTTAGGTTGTTAGAATTGGCGAATTTCTCGTATAGCTGCCAAGTCAGATGCCAAGCAATTGTTAAACCTGCGATTTAGCCAATAAACATAAATGTAAAAAAAGAAAAGAAAGAAGGAATGAAAAAAATCACAGATGCAAAATTCATAAAAATGTGGGAGAAAGTATATATTTTGAAATGGTTATTCCGAGAACTTATAGAAGGTGCACAGTCTATTTAATTTAAAATAAAATTTTACTCAGAACAAAAAATAGAAAACTATATTTAATATCATTTCCATGAATACGTCGAAGAGGAATCTCGGCCTCATAGGCTAGACTCCCCAAAGTCCGAATGGGATCGGCTTGGTCTTCTGCCAAGTGAGGACCTTACAAGAGCGGTATGTCAGTAACGCTTATTACTTTTGGAATTCTTCAGGAATATTTAATATTTAAGTTTTCTGACAGCGATATTATGCTTTTTTTTTAATTGAGCTATGTTTTATAAAAATGATTGCATCATTGACACATTTTACTTTTTAAAACTTGTAATATTGGTGTATATGGTCAGCTAATTTTTTCTTGTTAGGTTTACATGAATGTTGAATATTCGGTATTCAACCAAAATTACTAATATATGCATGCCTATCAATAACTTTTAAAGGCAGTATAAATAATTTTCAAAAATACTTAGTTTTTTTTTTTTTTTTTTTTTTTTTTAAACATAGAAAAAGAAAAGAAAATTAGCTTATTGTATGTGTGAAAACTTTAGGTAAAAATATTTCTATTGAAGTTCTCTTTAATCAAATCTCTTTCACGCTGAATTATAATAAAGATAATCAGATTTTAAATTAACACGCTACAGCTTCCATAATTTTATGATAGTTAAAATTTAAGAATTGATTAAAAATATTTGAAGATCATTTATGATTTGTGTATTTTTGAGAATTCTGTACACTTACGTCACCTTTAATCAATGATATGTCAACATTGCAATTTAAAAGTTCTATTAAAGTTTAAGCTACAAAAGTATTTTATAAATGTAAACATTTGACATTTTATTGCATAAATAGAAATATTCCAGTGATAGATCATAATGTTTGATGTGGTATGACACTCTCTTCCATATTTTAGGATTTTTGTAGGATGTGAAATAAAAATTTACGAGATGACTACATCGACAAGTTCATTTCCACCTATTTGTCTTGTTGATGACCACAAAATACTTGGTAACGAAAGTCCAACTGAATGACTTATTGCTTTTCATCAATTTAAGGCATATAAAGTTTGGTTTATTTATTTTATCTAACGAAACTCTATAAATATTTTTCTTTTTTAAGTGTTCTGAGGTCACCAATAAAGAAACAGGCAGAGATGGACATGTCAACTAGGGACCGTTCAAGTATTACGTAAGCATATTTTTGGTAATTTTGTACCCCCTCCCCCCCTTGTAAGAAAATATAAGCAAATGCTAGACCCCCCCCCCCCCCTTTGCTTACGTAAGATTTTATGACAGTTTATAGATCAATACTTCTTGACCTATAAAAAGTTACTAATCAATTACATTATTAATCCTACAAATTTATATAGGCATAGAGGGATTGTGATATCGAAATATATAAAACGTTTAAATATATTGTTGCTTATTGCATTAAACAAACCACAGAATACAAAATGGTTTAAATATATTGTTATTTATCACATTGAACAATAAAACAAGGTATACAAAAAGTCTTAACTTACTTAGGCATCATAACTAAAATTTTTGACATGAATCATATAAATGTTGGAGTTCAATTTGGTGTTCATATTTTAATCTGATGTCCAGGATTCTTGAACCTATGTTTCAACATTGTCTATTCTAGGTTTTCGACAAGCATAGAAATTTGTTGATTTTTTTTTTATTAACTAGAGAGCTATGTCAAGACTTTAGAAATCACTCTTGAAAATATAATGTAAGCTACTCTATATTTCTATGAACTTTAATATTTGTTTGATAAAATTAAACACTTACCTTTGTGAAAAAGTTCAAAAAATTAGATTTCTTTTTGGTTGCAATCTGCACTTCTTCCTCAATTCTCTTTAAAACAAGCCTTTCAAGATCTTTGTCGCACTTTGCTTCATTTTTGTACCGTCGCCAAACATCATTCGCTATTTTTTACACGACTTGGGCAGGAGTATCATTTCGAGATTTTTTAAAGCTCTGATAAAGTTTCTGATATAATAAGGATTTGTCAATGTTAGTATCCATAATTAAATCCGACTAAATTTACTATGCAACTAAAAGCAAAACTCTTTCACTAAAAATTCACTATGTAAATTCACTATGCAACTGGACTAAAACAATAAATATCTGTGCTGTGTATCCGAAACAAAAAAAACAAGTAGGTTTTCTGCTTTCTAAAGTTCCAAAACCTGTAGCGAAGGAAGTTCAACAATAGGAGCGGAAAGACAAAAATTTCCAGAAATTCTGCAAAAATTCCCTGAATTCCATGTCCGATTGAACGGGAGAAAAGAAAATACCAGACTTAACTAAAATAAAGTCAACTGATTAGTTACCCTGGCAACAGAACCCAGCTACACCGGTTCCTGTGTTTTTCTAGTCTTGCAATGTACTTGACTTGGCACACAACTTAACAGACAACAATGAAGACAAAGGGCGAGTAGGTGATGCGGGTCACACGACTGCCGATGGATAAGCAAAGGATAAAATCGAAAATATACAGTGAATTTAGAACGGACGGTAGAATGCTCTTTCCCCATCATACTTTGTTTGCATGTTGAATTTCAACTGCAATTGCTTCGTTGTTTAATGCTTAGGTAAGAATTGTCGTGACCCCCCCCCTCCCTCTTGTCAGAAAAAATAAGCAAACTCTGAACCCCCCCCCCTCCCCCTTTAGTGCTTACGTAATACTTGAACGGTCCCCTACGTCCAGTAGTTAAAGTCTGACCTCTAGGCATCTGACGAAAGTTATAAAATATGAAAATTTCTGTAGTCAAGAAAAGTACAGTAAAACCCCAATAATTCGGATTAACTGGGACCAGACCCAATCTGGATTATCGAAAATCTAGATTATCTGGAGAATTAGAAAAAAATGAAATAAAATAAAACATACTTACAGAAAATCACCTTGATGTTAAACTTATTGAATATTTACAGACAGTAAAAATGTTTACTTTGCTTAATTCTTCCAAAAAGTTTCTTTATTCAGAATACGACGACGAAACAAGTTAATGTTATGGAAATTTGCCAATCGCTTCTCAAATTTGAAAAAAAAAAAAAGAGACCAAACTGATCCAGATTAATGGGGTCCGAATTTGCGGGGTTCTACTGTAATTTGTTTTGATCTTAAAAATCCAACACTTGACGTCAGAAGTTTTTATGCGGTCCATTTGATGTTTTGTGACTTTTTATCAGAAGTTTAAAATCACAGATCACCAGTGAACATTGATGAGTATGTCTTTCATTTGTTGATGATCACAGAATGCTCCTAAAAGAAAGGCAATTGACATATCGTCAATTTTTTCTAAAACAAACCAATAAAGTAACTTCGAATGCACCTAAAGAATTTATGAGATTGGAGGACCAATGTACACGCCTACAAAATAGTTTTAGTCATGCTTATGATTTTCTGTCAATATATTCACCATTTTCCTACACACAAGAATTTGTTGAACATTTATACAATTAATCTAATATAAAGAAGCTATTTATCTCATTATATACAAACAGAAGTATTTTATAAATAAAAGATAATATATATCTATACATAAAAATGTATATAAACAAAAGTTCATCAGGTTTTTTTTCATAGCTGTTTACTTTATTTGATGACTAGATATCACTTTCTAAACCCGCTTTTGGTACTTAAGTATTAACGCCACTGCAGCGACAGATATGATGGTTTTTAAGCACTGTCAATCTACACCTAAAATTTTTGCGAGAAAATTGGGATAAAATAAAACACTTTATTAAAAATTAAAACACTTTCAAAATTGAAAACACTTTATTTAAAAATAAAATAGTCAATCGAATTTCGGTGGAAAATGAGTTGATATACAGTTTAACATAGATTCAAAACTGTCTCTTTTTTGGCAAATCGCAAATGCGCATTTTCGTAGCACTAACAAATGGCGTCAAAAATCAGGAAACAATAAGACAACAAGGGATCCAAAAGGTAACTGGATTCGCATGCGAACAATAAAATTTCTCTTTATCGGCACATTAGCACAACTTCTGCTGTGGTGGCGTTAATACGTAAGTACCCCGCTTTTTAATATAATGCCAAGTCCCTATGGGAGGGAAAAGTACCAAAATGCATTAGTAATTTAACTGTTACAAGTAATTAAAAATAAATTTGATACAAGAATTTAATTTTTTTAATAAATAAAGTAATAATGTGAATTACAATACTTTAACAGCGATTTTGGCCAAATACCAAATATTCAGCACACAGGTTCTTTAAATTTCAGAGTTTTAAAATATTAAAAATTTTAGATAGTATTTAACACACATACTTTCATGTTGTTAAACAAAATCTTTTTAAAAAATAATTTTATACACTAAAAAAACCCCTATGCTTTGAATTGTTATTTCATAAGAATAGGATAGTTTTAAAGCATTTTTTATTTGATGGACTCCTTTATGGGTTAAAATGAGTGAATAATATTATCTGATATTCTAAAACAAATATTGAAAAATAACTTTATATTACAGTATTTGCTCATAAAAACATTAGATAAAAATTATATTTTTCATTCTGAAGAACCAAACTGTTATTCTGGCTAAAGAATCAAAACATAAATATTTAAGAGTGCTGGTCAATAAGATATCAAATTCCTTTGCTAGAGTCAAACCTACAGATTCATAATGCATATTTTTTAAATATCTCCACTGGAAATTACTTCAGTAACTTCTTTTTTCCTATAATATGCATATTTTCTTTGTGTGTTTTTGTAATCAAAATGTTTCTAAAATGTATACTTTATTAATAAGTTTATGTGTTAAAATCATTATGAGCTGTGCTAAATGTTTAGCAATTACAAAAAATATGGACAAACAAAATTTCAAATAAATGGAACACACAATTGTAATTACTGATATAAAGAATTATTCCTATTCTCTACCTTTACTTTTTACTTATGTTAAACATATTTTGCCAAAGTAAATATATTTTTTTTTTTTTTTTGCTTTTAATCTTAACTAATTTGTCATATGAAAAATTAACATTTATCTTCTAACTTATCTAAAATAAAATTCAGACTAGAAATATCTTTATTACTATTTTTTTAGCATGAATAAACGAAATTATTGTTCTAACTTGTAAGAAATGTAAAACTTAGATAAAAAATGTCTATATTATCATTTCCTTAATATGAAAAAACGAAAATACTGTGCAAAAAAAACTAATCAAAACAGAGATATTCCAATATACAGTCGCAGTTACGCTATCAAATGATAAACAAATCAGATTTCCCAACCACGTGATCACTTTACTCAATAAAATTCTGCAGGTAATGTGGGTTACCCGAAATCTCGGTAATTCACGGCTCTGAACGGTAGAAAAAGTCACGAGTCACGTGATGGCGGTCTCTGAACGGTTCGGGTTCTACTGGGGAAACCCTACGTTACCCAGGCTTACGTCTCTGAACGCCGTCGTGTTTTGATACT
>CAXHSM010000059.1:0-36384 GCA_964019185.1 Maratus speculifer | reverse complement strand
ATACGCCCCACACAACACAGATTCGTCCAATTTACGCGTAAAGTACGTAATTTGGATCAATGGACGCGTCCAATTTAAGTCTAAAAGTTCTCCGAACTTCGTCAATATTACGTCCAAATGTCACCTCTCTTTACGTAAAAAGCACGTCTTTTGGGCCGCAAATTGAGCATAATATGAACATAAAATTTACGTAAATTGGACGTCCAAAATTTGTTCTCATTACGTCGAAAATTACGTCCGTACTATGTACAAAATTTGTCTATATTATATCCAGAATTTATTCTTATTACATCCAAAAATTTGTCCGTATTACGTTCAAAATTTATTCATATTACACCCAAAAACTTCGACATCCAGACGAAATATAGACACCTTTTAGTCGTAATATGAGTGCTTATAGATTTAAAAAAAAAACATAAAAAAAAGAAAAGATGACATTATATTGAAAAGCAAATAAAGTAAGTCAAACATTTTAACTATTTAAAATATCTAGAATTTAAAAACAAATTATTTTTTCCATTTCATATTAGAAAAAAAAATAGTTAATTAAAATGTTAAAATTTTTCTCTTGCCAATGCCAATGTATATATATTCACATCCATTAATTTTAGATAAATAAAACAATTTTTTAATTCAATAATATATCAAAAAGTTTGTTGTTGTTGTTGTTAAATAATAACAAATTATTTAAAGGAAAGTAAATTTTCTTGTGACTTTTAAAAGTATACATATTTAAAGATATTATTGCTAATAAAACTTATTTTTAGCATTTTAAAACTTTCAATACTGAAAGATCTTTAAAGAAACTACTTTAGTTATTGCCCTTCATCTCTACACGAAATAGAAAATGCAAGATACCTACCAGCGTATCAGTTTTTGCTTTGTGCATTTCTAGATATCTATGCAATTTTGCTCTTCTTCACATTTTTATTTTATATACAGTCAATCAGAGTAACATTGCTTCACCTTTACAAAACTTTAATCCATTCTGCCATGGTGGAATCTTGACAAATTATTTCCAATGAGATGCCAAATTCAAACTAGTGCAAGTAGCTATATTTTGAGACCAAAACTTTGCCATTAACTCAAGTGATATAGAACATTTTTCTTTTTCTCTTGGCCAAAGTTACTCTGATTAACTGTACTATTTCTCCTGGGGAAAAAAAAAAAAAAAAAAAAAAAAAAAAAGTAGTTTTCATTTATATTATTATTGATGGTGATAATTCATCTAAAAAGGTCGAATTTACATAGCAGACAACAGCTATGATTTTTAGCTAGCACTAATTTTTAATAGAAATTTTTGCTTTATGCAATCCTTTCACGACAAGAGCCTTTTAATTTTTAATGTTTTACCACCAGTATTTCAATGCAGAAAATTTTCTATAATTGAATCTTGAAAATGCTCTGATTATAGAAGGTAAATTTTATAATAAAAAAGTAACTGGTGAGAATAAGCTAAGATTTTGAGCAATTTAAGGGGCATGTATACTGATCGTTCTTCTCTAACGGGTTAATAAAAGATATCTGCAATTAAAAAAGGTGAAGATGTTAAAAAGAAAGATGACTAAAACTCGCATAATTTTGCAATTGTATTTAGAAAATTTATTATATTATCCATTATCATCAACTGAAAGGTTTCACATTTGGTGAATAATAGACTTTTCTTTTAAATTTTAAATAAAATCAGTAGCTTTATATCTCATTTTACAGTGAAGCTGCCTAAATGGGAAAATTCAGTGTTAGACACAGGTGTCTGGTGTGTCACTCAACATATTAATTAACATCAGTTCTTTTTTTTTTCCAACAAAATTGAATGAAAAAAAAATCTTGTGAATTATTTAGGTATTATAAAATTAAGTTTCTTATTTATAGTCATACATTTCAGTTAAATAAAAAAAAATGTAAAAATGGTATTATTACATAAAAAAAAAAACTATTTAAATTATTTTAGATTAATTTTGAAAAAATACAATGCCATGGTCAAATTGTGAGCAATATAATTAGTTAAAAATCTAGATTATGTACAAAATGGGGATAAATCTAATTTATTATAAAATATATTTCATAAATTTCTTATAATGATTATCAATATTATATATATCAAGGAATGTTTAAAGAGTTACTGTATAAGATCATTCAATTTTAAAAAGAAACACACAATAAAAATGTGGGAAAAAAAGTTTTATTTATTTTTATTTACAATTACAATACTTTTATTACAATTTTTATTTACAGTAATAATCTTGTATGTCGCAACAAATTTGCTATAAATTTTCCAATCGGCAATCTGATGTTCCACTCCGCAAAACATGATTCTTAACAGTAGCTAGGAGAAAAAAATAAAAGTAACTATAAAACACATAATAATATATAAATTTAAATAAAAGACTTTATGTCAAGAAAAGTATTAATATAAGAAATTTATTATTTCTGCTTGGCAGCATTGAAAGAAGAGCAGAAATTTTCCTATTTTTTCATATATTAAATTCTTTGTGTTTTTCATAGTTTGGATTTAATATTTTCAAAAAGTATCATAAAAAGTTTATTAAATCTATTAGATTTTTAACTCACAAGATTTTAAGAACTTCACCTTTAATATAAATATTTGAATAAACAATTTCATATTACTTGAGAGAGGTGTAACAAAAAATTAAAACAAATAGTATTATTGACATGTTTTGGTCCAAATTCAAATAAAAACCATAGTCATAATAAAAATACAAATTGTTTCATGGTCAATACAAATGGCATGCGACAATGAGATGTAAACAAAAACCACATGCTCTATTGTAAAAACAATAAATTAAAAATAGACCATGATCTAAAATTAACTTCCAACTTGGTTCATACTATTCAAGCTTTCAAGAGGAATTTATTTATAAACTGTAACCATAATTTAGGAGTAATAAAAGAAAAACTATCATTGCTAACAAAATTTTTACACAGTTAAATTTTAATGGACTCCCTTATAATAGATTTACAACAACAATTTGATACAAAACATAATTTGCTTACATTAAACAGAGTTTTTATCTCCCCATCTAAATATAGTGCAGATAAAGCAGTGTTAGTATGACCAAATTTAAAATCAGATTAATGTTTACCTTTTCTAATTCCAAGTTTTCTCCTATTCATGCCTATGTAATAATTTAAGTCACCTTTTTTCTTTCTTCAAAAGTGCATGGTTTTTTGTTTACATCTCATTGTTGCATGCTGTTTGTATTGACTGTGAAAAGATTTGTGTTTTTATTTTTATTATGATGGTTTTTATTAGAATAGGACTCATGTCAATAATATGTTTTAATTTTTTTTTTTTTTTTACACCTCTCAAGTAATATGAAATTGTTTATTCAAATACTAGCTGAGCCGCCTGACATTGCCCGGGCCCGTAATGATATTCTTAAATGAACTGAAATTGACACTGCAAAATCTCATTAAAAGATCCAATCTCTAACCGAATTCTCACTGCCTATGGTACTGTTTAGCAGAAGCGCTGCATACACACACAAAAGGGGTGGGGAGACTAGAATCTTTTAGTTTCATATTCCACCACCATGGTGCAAACTTTTTTCTTAACAAAATTGTTTCTGAAGATATTTGATGAAATCATTATTTGAAAATAGGGGTAGGTACACTTTTAAAATTTTGTATTAAATAAGTATTATTTATCCCAGGGTTCTGAAAAATCCACATCTAAAACGGTACAGATTTAAATATTTGGATCACGCCCTCCCTAAAATAATTATTGCCTGCCCCTACCCATAATTTCAAGTCCCCTACTCTTTAAAATCTATATTATATGTTATAAACTATCTGAACATTTTATATTAAATAAGTAATATTTATCCCAGAGCTTAGTTAAAAATCCACATTTGAAATTGTAGAAAACAGTACAATTTTAAGTATTTGATCGCTGCCCCTAAAAGATTCCCCCCGCCCCCCACCCGGCCCCTTATTTGAGATGCTTATTACTCTTTAAAATACGTACTATGTGTTATAATCAGGGTTGTAAAAAAGCCGGCTAAAATTAAAAAAAGCCAGGCCGGAGGCTTTTATTGGTTTTAGCTGGCTTTTTTTGGCCAAAATTGGCCTTTTTTGGAAAAAATTGGCTTTTATACAGAGAAGCGTTTTTATTATAAGCTACACATTTTTTAAGTGTCCTTTAACTAGTTTTAATGATGTTTAATTTACTCCGAGTTTAATAAATTTATTAAAATAAAAAATTGGGATTTCAATTATGATTTATTATGAGAAATTGGGTTATAACCCAATTTTTCAAAAATGAAGACATTAATACTAGAATAACATATTGATGGAGTTGCTAGTAATTTATAGTCAGAATTGCAAATATATCAGCTAAATTATAAAATGCCCATACTAAGTGCTTTTTTCAATTTACATTAATCTTTAATCCAACCTTGTTTTTCCATTTTTATTTCTTTATAAAATTAAAGAGGACAATGGGTACTTAGTTACATGTTTTATTACTCAACTAATTTTAAGAGTTAAAATGTCATGTTTTATTCCCTATAAACATTTAAAATCATACATATAAAAAAAAAAAAATCACAATTTCTCACTATTGAAAATAATATTATGAATTATGCATATTTCATAATATATTATATTTCACAATTTATTTCAGTATTCTCAATTAGCTTATGCATGAATATATTCATGCAAGACGGCATATAAGCACTTTTAAATAACAAAGAGCTATTCAAAGTTTTAATTCAACAAATTTTATTCAAACATTTTTTGTTGTTGTTTAAGTATATATAATTATGTATAAACTCGCCTCAAATACTGAATCCCTCCTTATTTGTCTTTCAACATTGTTCATCTATGACGTAATCTTTACATATTGACTTGAAAAATGTTTCCATGAATGCTTTGATGTGTTACATTTTGTCATAATTCAATTAAATATACAGTCGAACCTCTATATAACGAAACTCCATACATCGAATTTCTCCATATAACGAATTTTTAGTAAGAACGGTCCCCTTTTCGCATGATTACATTAAAAATAGACTCTATATAGCGAAATATCTATCTCCATATAACGAATTTTTTCATAAATTGATCTTAATTTATTTAGTTTTAAAAAAGCTTCGAAATCATATGGAATCAATTTTCCATCACTTATTTTTGATTTATCGTTCAGTGGAGAGGTTTTTTTTTTTTTTTTTTTTTTTTTTTAATAAATATTACTTCTCTGCTTATTCTTTAAATCTAACAAGTTCATCCCACCTCCCACACACCTTTCAACATCCTTCTCAAAGCACAGTCAATTGAATTGTTACACATATAAGAGAGGAATCAATGAGAGCACATAAGAGAGACCTTCAAATGGAGGAAAATATCAACTACAATTTTTCATTCCTTGCTAAAATTTGAGATTTTTTTTGAGAGCGTAACAATTGTAATTTTAAAATCAAAACAACAAAAAATTACAGATTTCTTCCTCTGAAATTTATGTAAGTCTTCCTCATTTGATTTTCATTAAGCTTTCAAATAAATGTCTTTTCTCTTTTTTGAAACTGCTTAAATAAGTAAGAAATAAAATGTTAGGTTAATATATACTTTTAAACATTTCAAATTCTTAATTAAAAAGATCAAAAATAATATTTGTTCAAAATTTACACATTAAATACTATTTTTAACATCATACTCTATACATCGAATTTCTCTATATAACGAATTTTTTACTGGAACGATGGATTTCGTTATATAGAGGCTCGACTGTAATTCTTAAGAATGTGTAATATAAGTAGAACTATGAAATATAGAAGTTTAAAACACATTTTTTGTTATATTTTCTTTTTTCCAAGATTTATACTTTTTTTGGACATAGCCTTCACAGTTGACTTCTAGCAGTTATAAAGACTTACTTAATTGAAAAATTAAATAGAAATTTATAACTTTTTTAGTAGTAAATAACTAAAAATGTATTAAAAATAAATCAATCCAAATTTAATATGGATTTGATACAAATTAACACTTAAACCGGCTTTTTTCAATTTTAGCCGGCTTTTTTTTAAGTGAATAAAACCAAAAAAAGCCGGCAACCCTAGTTATAACTTATTTGATCTTTTTTTTTTTTAGAATTTTAATTAGCGTTTCCACATTTCTTTTCCTTTTTTAAAAAAAAGTTTTTTTATTAAAAAAAAAGAAAAAAAAATAGATTTTTATAAATTTAGATATTATTAAACAGTGTTTAAAGATATTACTCAATGCATAGCTTTAAAATATCCAAATAATGTATTTTTAAAAATTTGACAGGGTGCCAAAGAATCCTTATATAAAAATTGTTTATGGTTTCGAAAAACTCGCTTTTAAATGGAGCAAGTCCTCCAAGTAACGGATTAAAAATTAATATCTAAGGTTGTAACTGAGTGACTGTGAAGAAATTTACATATTTGAAATCAGCAAAAAACTTGTCATCTGGATATATAAATATTAAATTTATGAATTTAATTTTTGAAAAAAATTACAAGTCATCTATAAATTTGAGTACCCACCAGCACTCAGTTGTCATCGATGAACAACTGCTCTTGTTATATTAGATTTCTTAAAAATCTGTTTCTTTAAACGGAAATAAAATGAGATTTTATAAATAGATTTTTAATGAATTTTTCAACTATTTATAGGAGTAGGAAAATAATTTTTAGAATTTCTGAAAGGTGAATTTTTTCTGATCTAGCTGTCTAATTTTTGAGTTTTTAGGCTCAGTAGATTTTAAAACCCAACCCTCTATAAAAAAAAAAAAAAAAAAAAAAAAAAAAACGAGTACATTTATCGTCATGTTAGCCCTCCATTTACATTAACCCTTTTCCCTCTCTTCCAGCTTTCGAAGAAACATTCTGAGGTTTGATAAAAATCTATTTTTCTATTAAATTATGAGTACTTTTCCATTCTTCTAATTTAGGAATTGTAATTCATTTCTCAATTATTAGAATTTTAAAATTCTGATGGTCAGGTACATTAGCAGAGTCTTTGAACAATCTTCACAAAAAATTTGAGCCTCGTACGTGCCGTAATTTTTGCTAGTCATCGCAGCACACACACACACAGAGCGATTTGTTATTTTATTAGTATAGATTTTCAAAAAGGGGTCATTTTTCTGTAAAACATTTGGTCCATTATGGCAATGCACTTCTAAGGCATAACTTAAAAGGAATCAACAAGCCAAATGTATGCTTTTAAAATCTTCTTAATTGATGGTGTTTCAACCCGTTCCCGACAGAGCGTGCATCTGAGGACGGAGCGGGGAAATTTGATTTCATGTTCTGGGCCGAAGGATTTTGCGAAGTGCTCTTTAAAAAATTATTTAAAAAATCATTTTTCCATGTAACCTTTTGAAATACACATGCATGAAATAACTTGTTATTACATATATTGATACAAAGAATTGGAGTATTTCTTCTGATATTTTAGCATAAAAATGACTTTTTAAATATATAAAATGTTTATTTTAGCCACATTTTCAGGTTTAAAAAGATTACATACAATACAGAACCATTTACCTGGAATGGTTGGGGTCAGATGTATTCCGGATAACTGGTTGGGCATCAAAGCAGCATCGATTTGATAAGTTTTGTGAAACACATGTAGTTGTCGTATTACTTCTAATTTTAAATTGATTATGAGATTACTTGAACCAAGAATCTGATGCAAGTAAGATCAATTGTTAAAGTTTGAAAGAAGATAACTTATGGGAACTCCTTGGGAACAAAAATTTTTCTGTTTTCTCTGCATAAGCAAGAAAATATCTGTAATAGTATAATATTATTTATTAATCTATAGTATGATTATATGCTGCTATTTCAAATACTAGAGGCTGTTATCAAGCTATACAAGTGTTTCAAGCAATGTATATGTCAAACTGATTGTGTATGACACTTTTTTCTAAAAAGATTCTAACATCAGTCTATTAGAAGTATCATTCCGGATAACTGGTTTATGGATAAATGGTTCCATACTATAATATAATTACAAAACACTTATGTGCCTCTACTATAGCATAGCTGCCAACTCTTCTGATTTTTCAGCCCGGAAAAATTTAATAAAAATTTTCGTCTCATTTAATCGATAGATTATGGCGATTTCTAATCATAAAATTTTCTATAAAATTTTTCCGTTCCAAAAAAGTGGAAGATGTTGGCAGCTATGATATAGCAACATATGAAACATTTTACTCAAGTGAAGAATAATTTTGTTAAATAATAATAATAATAATAATAGTAATAATAGGTTTTTTCTAAATGATTTTTAACACATTCTTAAACAAAATAAGGATTTTTACAAAAGCTGATTGATTTACAAACAAAAATAATATCAAATAAAACTTTCAAAACAACTTGTGCATGCTATTTTTCAGTCTTAATTATGCAGACATACTTGAAAAATAGTTTTAAAAAAATGCTTAATTTTATTTCAATTTTTGAAAATTCAAAAATAATACTTAAATATATGATTAATCATAAAATCTTTTAAATAAAAAGTACTTAATAATAATAAATAAATTAGAATTATACTTTATAATAAGCATTTCTAAAAAGTTATTAAATGTTAAAAATATTTCTGAAAATAAAAGAACAATACATAGTAATTTGATAATAATGAGTAAAACTTTAATAACTTAAAATGCATTCATCAAAAAAATACACTGTTAATATAATTAGCACCGGTATAACATAAAAGTACCATATTATCCACTGTCATATTATTATTATTCAAACTCATAACTGCAAAATCAAACAGACATATATAAGACAAAATTTTATTTTGTATCATTTATATAGATTTTAATGGAAAGTTTACCTTATTCAAAGTCAGATCCTTCTTGAAAAATTGGAATCCATGATTTATACTGCTCTTAAATCACGATTTTTCTATGCAGGGGTGGTAATCATTTTTTCAGATCATTTCAACAAATCTATACTCATCTAAGATCTTCATCCACAAGACAGTATATTTACCAGGGAGCTTGTAACTATTAGTTGAAAAAGAAAAGGAAAAAAATTATATGTATGGTAGATCCAATAATCTTATTCTAAAGCAATTTTAAAATGCTTAGGAATACTTTAACTCATGTATCTACAAAATAAATAAATAATATTAAATTAAGTTGTTTTATTCACTATTTTCTCTTCTCTGATTCAGAAACAAGCATTGATTGATTGCCTCATTTACAAAACAAATTAGCACTCAATAAATGGGCATTCTACAATCAATGTTTCATGTAGATTGCAATATAAAAAAAACATATATAAGCTACTTAATAAAATCTATAACAAATAGTGTTGACCTACACCAAACTGGTAAGGCACAGTGCCTGGCAACATTTTTAAAAAAATACTTTCCTTTTAAATTATTTTACATATCATGTAGTACTTAATCCAATTTTTGGCATGACCTGTCAATTAATTACTTTTGTTCAGAAGAAGGAAAAAAAATCACAAAACATATCTAATGATTGTAAGAAGTAAATTGTTAATTTAATCATTTGATCACAGGGAAATAATGTGGAATATATCAATCAGCTTTCCATGGAATGGAAAAAAAATGTCTGTTGATTACATGGAAAAAAAAAAATTAAATTTCAAAACATGAAATATGTAGCATATTATGTATTTCAATTGTATTGAATACATGAAAAAATAAATAAATGAATAAATTTTGAGCCATGAAATATGCAACATATTCTTAAATCATGCAAAAAAATACACTTTTACTAAATGCATTATCACATAAATCTGTAGTAATACATATCACTTTTACAAGACTAGAACTTTATTTATTTTTAACTGATTAATAATTTTCTGGATTTTTTGCTTAAAAAATATTAAATATTTCTTTCAATTGTATTAAATACTAATAATGTTCATAACATAAAATAATATTGCGCAACAATAGAAAATAACAAATTTTTCAAAAGTAAACATCTATTTTTCTCAATTGATACTTTTGGTTTGAAAACAGTGCCCCTCCCCTTGAGAATGAATCGGCGAACAACCAGAGTTTATCGTGAAATTATAATTCATGTATGACATTAAAATAATATATCATATGGTGACATAATATTTGGCACCGATGTCATAATATGCACCATATTGGAGCAATATTTTTCTGACATCAATTGGGTGAAAACTTCGGTTTCAAATACTAGTTATATATCAAATAATATAAATTTCATTAAAAGATCGTAAAAAAATGCTAATTTTTTAAACGACAGCGGGAAAATGCCAAATTTATCAAAGGGTTCTTCAGGAGTGATTCTGAGTAAAAACTTTTTTGAAATTTGCAGCAAATTTTCTGATAAGTTACTACAACAGATTGTATGAAAGGGGTAGGGGATATTTACTTTTGACTTGTTTTTCTGCAACCCTATGACGAAGTTTTCGTTTTTTTTGCAATCTTTGGATGAAACTTTTTAGATTTTTCGATAAAATTTATGATTTTCCACCGTTTTTTGGCAAAATTTGTGGTTGGATTTTTTGCTGAAATTTGCAGGTTTTTTTGTGAATTTTTCCCGCAGGTTTTTTGAAGATATTTTTGTTTTTTCTGTGATCCCTACCCAAAATTTGTGTTTTTTTGCAAATCTTTGATGAAATTTGTGTGTTTCTTTCACTATTGTTTCACAAATTTCATGGTTTTTTTCACGATCTTCAGATGAAATTTGAGATTTTTCACAATTATCTAACAAAATTCATGTTTTCCCCTCAAACCTGTTATAATATTTACAATTTTTCTGTGAACGATTTTTTGGGGGGGAGGGGGGGGGGGTCGACGATTATCGAAATTCGTCGTATGTTTTTTTCTAAATTTCTGGATTTATGACTTTTTTTTTGAGCCGAAAACCTATGATATTGAAAAATACAGAACAGAATTGCCTTTGGATCGCTTAATGGATGCAAAATTCGTCAAAGGAACGCATAATAAATACGAATTGTCACAGTCGTGTAAAGCATGCAAATTTCAACAATGCATTGCGGAAAAAAACATGATTTTCGTCAAAGTGTTGTTAATAAACACTAATTTAGTCAAAAAGCTGCTAAAAAATGCAAATTTCATTGAAGAATCACAAAAAAAATGTGAATTTTGACAGAAGGCTGCAGAATAAATGCAAATTAGTCAAAAGGCTGCTAAAAAATGCAAATTTCATCACTGAATTACAAAAAAAGATGTCAATTTCGTCAGAAAATGCAGCCGTCTGGAAAACAACACACACACAAACATATCTGTTTATTGTTATCAGGTATAATTTTTAATTGGAAATAATATATACTCAACTAACTTTTAAAAAATTAGATTAACCCGAACCCAACTTGCAGCAATCTATATTCAACCTAAAATCTACTTGAACAAAAACAGAGTTTATTAGACCTGAAACAAAAGTAATTAGCACAGGAAGGGAATTTATCCCTTTGAAAAATAAATAGACTATAGGGCAAAATTGGGAAATTTCTTTAGCGGCCACTGGCCAGTAAGACTAATTTTTCAAGTGGCCACTTTTTTATTTAAAAATATTAAACAGTTAAAATTTCTATAAGTATTAATGTAAGACTGAATAGCACAAATAAATACTGGAACCTAAAAAAGTAGAATCATGGATGAAATATAAGTAAATTGTATTCTCTCCTTGTAAAAAAGCAGCCACAAGGTGGCCGTGATAGATAGTTTTTCACTGGCCATTTTTTCTCATTTACTGGCCCTGTGGCCAGTGGCTAGTGCTAATTTTGCCCTTTAAAATAGACTATATGAAATCTTGAGTTTTTTAAAATAAAAAACACATTTTCCATGGTTATTCTGAATTGTTGATAAAAAATGCTTTAGTGGTATTTTGTCATTTGTGTATTTTTTTAAATAGTACATAAAAAAAACAAATTTTATAAAAAACCCAAAATTTAAAATTTTGAATTTTCAGAAAAAAAAAAAGAATCTATTAATCTAAATATTTAGACAAAAAAAAAAAAAATGCAAATTTCACAAAAATAGTTGTTGAAAAAAATCTTTTTCGTAAATCTCGAATTTTGTCAGAGGATCACTGGAAAAACTTTGAAAAAATTTTGTCATAAAATAGTGAAAAATAAAAATAACGCAAATTGTGTCAGAAGATCATGAAAAAATGCAAATTCGCCAGAAAATCGAGGAAAATACACAAATTCCATCAAAGAATAGTGAAAAAAAAAAAAAAATTCTAAAGGATCGAGAAAAAAATGCAAAAATCTTTAACTAATCATGGAAAAACGCAAACAATCACAAAAAAATGCAAATTTTGTAAAAAATCATGAAAAATTGCAAATTTTTTCAAAAAAAAAAAAAAAAAACATGAAAAAAAAAAATTCAAAAAATCTACAAATTGACAAAAGATTTTCTAAAGTCTACACCGAAGGGTCACAGAAAAAACACAGTGTCTAAACTGGATTTCCCTCCACACACACACTATGCTGAAACCTTTCAGAAAATACCTGTGAATTTTAGATTTTTTTTTCTCCTTCAGAATCAGCCCTAAAGTGACCCTTTGACAAATTAAGCATTTTTCCTATGATAACTTAAAGAAGTTTGTGTTTTATTCGATCCTTCGACCAAATTTGTGCTTTTTCACATTCCTTCGATAAAATCCCTTCGATCAATGAAATTCATGATTTTTTTTTCAGCCTGATCAATAAAAATTACAATTTTTCATTGCCCAATCAACAAAAACCATGTTTTTTTATGCTCAGTCAAATAAATTAGCGATTTTTTCACATCTGATCAATGTTTGCAATTTTTCCATGCCTGAACAACAAAATTCGCAATTTCTTGCTAAGGCAAACTGATGAAATTTGCGATGAAACATGCTATTTTTCATAATCAATCAACAAACTGAGTTTTTTTCACTATTAATCGACAAAATTAGTGAATTTTTTGTGTCCTACTAATGAAAATTGTGATTTTTCAGAACCAAATAAACAAAACTCGCAATTTTTTCAAGTGACAAATTAAAGAAATTCATGATTTTTTGGAATCTGATCGATGAAATTCTTCATGCCTGATCAATAGAATTTGTGATTTTCCTGCACCTGATTGACAACATTCATGATTTTTGTTGGACCTGACTAGCACATAAACATACTTTCCTGTTTTCTTAACAAAAATCATAGATAATCATATTGATATATGTAATAAATACGACGGCGATGCTCTATAATAGTGTATAAGCTTGTAGAACACCACTATTCACTAAGACTCAATACAGTATGGATCCATTTATCCGGAAACCAGTTAACCGGAAAACCAGTTATCCGGAATGATATTTCTAATCTACGATGATGGAACCTTTGTAGAAAAAAGTGTCATACACATCTAATTTTACATAAATATTGCTTGAAACAATTGTATAATTTGATGAGTGCATCTAGTATTTGAGATGGAAATGTATTTAGTTATACTTTAGATGTTTTCTATTTTCATGCAGAGGAAACAAGAATTTTTGTTTCTAAAGCATTCCCATAAATTACACTCTATCAAATTTTATTTTTTAATCTTACTTGAATCTTATTCTTAATTCAAGTAATCTAATAATTAATTTAAGATTAGAAGTAATACCACAACCACATATATTCCATAAAACTTATCAAATGGATGTTGCTTTAATGCCCAACCAGTTAACCAGAAAAACCAGTTATTCGGAATGCATCTGACCCCAACCATTCCGGATAAATGGTTCTGTACTGTAGTGGGATGAGCAGTCGTTCTGGCAAGTGGATAAGCCATGGATTTGTTGTCGTAGGAGTTTCTCCAATAACAATGCAAGAAATCAGTTTTTTAGTTCTTTATTATTTACAGAACTTAAGTTACTCCACAGATCACCGTTCCACACATCCACCACTACGGCCCTCGCTCACTAAGCTGCAACACTCTCGGCGTTCTACATTCTCGGAAAAAATAACATGGCTTCCAAGTAGTTTAAAGGAGAGATGCATTCTAACCTCCTAAAAGACCAAATGAAAAAATCATTTTCACGACAAAACTAGCGCCCTCCTACTCCGCGTCAATCATTTTAAAAAACCAATTAGGATGAACTCGAGCCTCAAACGGACAAAAATGATCAATTCTAATTGGTCGTAGCAGGCGGTCCTTGGCAAGAACTATATTTTTTCCTCGGAAGAACAAGCCCTTTAGCAACGCGTAGTAACACCTGTCACGCGATGTTAAAAATAAAAATTAAAATTAAAATCCCAGGAATATTCCAGAAAGTAAAAAGCTTACGAAATACCTCCTGCCTTTTTGAGAAGCAAGAAATAATTTATTAATAACTAAATTAAGAAAAAGAATTTTAGCTGTTACAAGTTACGAAACTAAGATTGAAATATGTTCCACAAATTTAGAATTGAAGCTAAGAGAGAACAAAAAAAAAAAAAAATGGCGCAAAATTTTTTTATTTTATTACATATATATATATATATATATATTTTTGGTAACTTAACGCAATAACACATCTCCTTACCCCTCAAAATAAAGACTTTTTTACTGAACTAGCGTCTGTTTACTGCTTTATTTAATGCCTTAATTAGTAGCTAGCAGCGTTCCCTTCATTCTAAAGTAAACACTAATTATATATACATACAGATATCTGTGTTCGTGTACATATTTGCAAAAATCGTATGAATTACTATTGCATTTATAGTTTAAAAAACAGGACATGCACACAATAATAAAATAATTCTTGTTTGTTTAGCAAAACAATTGAGATTTTCTTTTGAAATTATTAGTGTTAAGTAAATTAGTTTACATAATAGTTAGTATGATAAATAACATTTGGATAAAGAATTTTTATTAGAGTAAACATTAGTAATTTTTAAAATGTAAAAAAAATATGAGGTCCAAATAAGAGGTGGATATTGTATAAAGATAAATCAGATAAAATAAAAAATTGCAATCAAGTTTCTTAAAGAAATTGCGTTACTAGCAACAAGTAATAAAATAATTTACAAATAGTTTTATTTTTATTTGCATTTGCACCAAAATTAATTAAAAATTTATTTCCACCTAATAATCGTTTGTTTGCTGTCTATAAAACTGAAATATGATCAAGAAAAATCATTGCAAACTTTCTTATTTACATAATCAAATGCAGTGTCGACCTATCAAAAATTGGTAAATAAAATCAATAACAAAATAAAAAATCATTACAGAAATGTTTTATGTAAAGCATACATAAAATACAGTAAATGTAGAAAACAAAATCTTAAATGTACTTACCTATTTTCACTAATTTCCATCATAAAAACAATCAAAACCCATCAAAACAAACCACCAGATACGCGTTTTCCAAACGGTTGATGGATTAACAGATGTGGAGCATAGTACTCCGCTGCATCGCTTCTAATCGATGATGAAAATAATTAATATTTTACATAATTAATTTTAAAAATAAAAATTAATCCTTCAGGTTCTGAAAATTGCGAGCGACTATGTAAAAATTAGGTTTAAATCTATTAGGCCTAGCTGTAGAAAACTTCATAGCACAAGCTTAAGATCCAGATTGAAGCGAGGGGTCCGACAACGCTGTAAATCTGGTACACAGCGGATTTACTGCCATGTAAATCAAGTCAAAATCAGTAAATCAACATTTAAAGAGTAAGTCCTGTAGTAAATCAGTAAATCAATGTAAATCAATAAATCCTCTAGTCAGTAGCGTAGCTACGTTTATTGGCGCCCGGGGCCAGCAAGAAATTTTGCGCCCCCACCCCAATATTGATATATAACAATCTCTCTCGATTTGGCGCCCCTAGGCCTCGGCGCTCGGGGCGGACGCCCCCCTTGCCCCACCTTAGCTACGCCACTGCCTCTAGTAAATCAGTAAATCCTATAGTAAATCAGTAAATCCTATAGTAAATGAAGATAAATCAGTAAATCAAGATTTAAAAAGTAAATCCTGTAGTAAATCAGTAAATCAATGTAAATCAATAAATCCTATAGTAAATCAGTAAATCCTATAGTAAATCAAGTTAAATCAGTAAATCGAGATGGAAATTGTAAATCATGTAAAATCAATAAATCTTATTACAAATCAATAAACCTTGTAATAAATCAAATTAAAATCTGTAAATCAAGATTTAAATTGTAAATCCTGTGATAAATCTGTAAATCAGTGTAAAATCAATAAATCTCATAGAAAATTTGCGAAATCATTAAATCTTGTATAAATAACTACATTTCAAAAATCAATTAATAAATCCATAAATTTAATTAAAATTTGATATTATTTATCCTTGACCTCGTCTTCGACTTTATTTATGGTGAGATCGGAGGTCAGATCCCTCGCGAGATCCAGCGAGATCCATGGCCCGCACATTTTAATTCGCATTTTAGAGTAAATGAAGGATGAAGTATAGTGATCAAAACCTAGAGCAACACTATACGAACACGCATTGTACAAGAATCGACATGAATATATCGGAATAGTATATACAGCGCCGTGCGAAGGTGGGGGGGGGGGGGCGAAGGGGGCTTTTGTCCCGGGCGTGGAAATTCAACGGGCGCCAAATTTATACTGTATGACATCATTTTCGACCTGTCACAAGAAAAAGTTGGGGAGGGGCGCTAAATTGAAACTTTGCCCCGGGCGCAATTTTCTCTTCGCAGGCCCATGAATATACATTATAAAACCCTTCTATAGTAAAAAAAAACTAGCCTTAAAAGGAATGACTCCTGGAATGATGCTGATGTGTAAGGTTTCCGGAAAAAACGCGTCCGGGTGGACCACTCCTTCCATGAGTCGAATAGACCAATCAGAAAAGGGCTCCGTCTATGCATCGCAAAGCGATTCCAACCGGGATTGCAAAGCAATACCGAACGAAATCGCGAAGCGATTCCATGGGGTACTTGCGACCGCAGCAAGCAGGGGTAGCCTAAACTTGGAATCGCGAAGCGATCACGCGGGTGGTTGGCGAGCGTAGCGAGCAGGGGGGCGGAGCCCCCCTATAGCTTAAAAGAACTGTAACTCCTCATTCCAATTATGCATGTTTGGGGCGCCGCACCCCACTTTGCCCCCCCCCCCCAAGGGGAACTTTTTAAATTTTTATCCACAGCACTCGTGTTGCATATCTTTAGAAAGGTCTGAAACTGCCTTTTCCTATTCTGGATGTCTTGTGTGTCCCCCTCCGCTCTGCCTCCAGGGGGAGCACATTTTTAATTTCTTTACAACACCAGTCGTGTGACACATCATTTGAAAGGTCCGCAACTGCTTATTCATACCATCGGGTATTGGCGAGCGCAGCAAGCAGGGACAGCCTACAACTTGGAATCGCGAAGCGATTACGTGGGGGATGGCGAGCATAGCGAGCAAGGGGGCGGAGCCCCCTAGTTATACAAGAACGAGGAGAAAATAAATTTGAGCAAGCTACTGGATATTATAACGACTTTGGCGAAAACTAGCATCATAGACGGTCTTGGCTTGATCCTAAGCTCGATTTTCACTTGTGGCATCGCGACTGTCTAACTCATTTACTCGCTCATTTACGTTTTCGAATTTTCTGTCCCTTTAACAAATTCCTTTTAATATTCGTTTGTTGGTTTGCTTTTGATTTCTGAAAATGTGTTGTGTTTTTTCTAGATTTTTTTTTCTTTTTTTTTTTTTTAGTGATGAAAATGACAAGATGATTTTCTGAATTACGCATAACAGTGCAGTTTTTTAGCTCACAGGCTATCAAAGCATGAGAGCTTATGTGCCCGCCCGTTCTGTATGTATGTATGTACGTGCGTACTTACGTACGCAACGCGATAACTCAAGATAAAAGTATCCGATTTACATGAAATTTTGGATTTAGACTTATTATGATAAGACACTTTCCTGATAATTTTTGAGAGGTGATTCGATAAGTATAAGAAGGGGAACCGGAGCTATTGCCTCCTCCCCCTTAATTTATATAAATGGGGTTTTCCTGAAGAATTAATAGATTTCGTTCAAATCTCAGATGTAGGATCATTCTAATGGTGCCTTAATGATTAGTATTGGGTGTTCATTGGATAATTTTAAAGAGGGGGAATGGGGGGGGTGTAATCCCCCGATCTTAACTTAGGTTTTTCACGCAAAATTTATCTATTTGCTTCAAATTTTGTATAAAGGTTTAGGCTGACATGGCGCTTCCTTGATTTGTTTTTGAAATTCACTGGATAAGTATAAAGAGAGGATAGGGGAAACTACCCCTCATAATTTATGTAAATGGTTTTTCTTACAGAATTAACCGATTTGTTTCAATTTTTGTACACAGTTCATAGTAGTAAGAAGATTCGCTCATTTGTTGTGGTATTTCTTTTGTTAATTATAAAGAAAAGTACGGGCGATTACTTCCCCCTTAAGTTAGCTAAATAGAGTTTTATACAGAGTTATCCGATTTGCTTTAAATTTTTGATGTAGGTTCTTTCTGATAAGTTGAATTTCTGAACAGTTTTGGAGGTTTAATGATTAATTATAAAATAGGGAACGGAGGAAAACGTTTCTTAATTTACATAAATGGGTTTTTATGCAGAATTATTCGACTTGCTTCGAATTTTGGATACAGGCTTATTATATGATAAGGCGTATCCCTGATTAGTTTTGGGGCTTCAATGATAAGTATAAAGAAAGGAAATTGGGGGAGGGGTACTTCCTTTCTCATTTTTTTCGAAGGGTATTATTATGTAAGGCTGTAATACACAATTAGTCTGCATAGCCTGTGAGCTCAATGCCATCAGTTTAACTGGGCATCATTCCTTTTTATTAGTAGTGTGTAAGCCAATGTAATTTTACGCAATGAAAATAATTTTCACTTTCAGATCTTTTTAAAGTATGTGGGTGTATCAGTCACAAATGTATTCAAATAAGCACAGTCTTTAATTGTTGGGAGGGCATTATATGATTAAATAGTTTATTAAATATAGTATAACGTGAAATTAACATAGGTATCCAGGGAAACACTATTCTCTGATATTCAGAGCCAACAAAACATATTCCTTGGTATACAGTCAGGAAATCACGATATTAACAGTCAAAATTTTACATGTGCTCTGCTTGATTGCAGAGTCAAGACTGAACCCCTTTTTACTTCCTTCTATCTTCAATAGAAGAAAGTATTGTAATTGAAATTTTTTTTACTTCCGGTTTTCGACGACTTTACACGTTTTAGGGGTCAGAGATTCCAAAAAACATGCTTTTACAAAATGTCTGTCTGTCCGTGTGTCTGTGTGTCTATCTGTCTGTGTGTATGTCGCCATTCTACCATCAAAAAGTGTATGAAGTTATGCATAGAATTGAACCAAATTTTTTGTGAATGTTTTTGGCTGTAGCAAGCAGGACTTCCTTCAGTTTTGAAATATTCCGACGGAAGGGGGCGCTGCAATCGCGATTGCCATTTTCAATATTGCACCGACCAAAAGTATATGAAGTTATGCATCGAATTTAACCGAATTTTTTGTGTATGTGTATGACTATGGCAAGTTGGTCCTCCCTGAATTTGAAAAAAATCCGCCGGAAGGGAGCGCTGCAATCTCGATTTTTGTGCCATTTTCAATATTTTACCGACCAAAAGTATATGAAGTTATGCATCGAATTTAATCAAGTTTTTTGTGTAAGTCTATGACTATGGCTAGTTGGTCCTCCCTGAATTTGAAAATAACCCGCCGGAAGAGGGCGTTGCAATAGCGAATTTTATGCCTTTTTAATATTGCAGCGCATAAAAGTGTATGAAGTTAGTTCTAGAACGGAACTAAATTTTTTGTATATGATTATTTTTTGGTAAGGCAAGTAAGTCCTCTCTGAATTTGAAAAAAAAAAAAATCTGCCTATCATTCTATTGTCCATCGGCTCGTGCAGATACAGAAATTCGTTTTTACTTCGGCTAATTGATTGAAGCAGAAATTTAAGATGAAAATCAAAGTTGGTATGGTATTGAATTAAAATTATTAAAGCATTAAAATGAGTAACTATTTTTTTGATATATTAAATGTACGTAAGAGATAGAAGAAAGTTTTGGGATTGGCACATCCAACCAGTTTGAAAATATAATAAGAAAAAGCATCAAAATAGATATGGTCATAAATTAAAAAAATTTCATTGACTTGACATAAAATAATTTAAAAACTAATAAATCTCTGTTAACGATTTAAAAACTACTTAACCTCTTCGCTACTGGTGATTATTACAATATTTTTAATTATTACGGAATTATTTCTTCTCTCGTTTGACTTCAGAGCGAGATTTTTGTTTTATTTCCAATAGCTCGAATCTTAGAATTCGAAACATATTATTCTTATATCGAAATTTCATTTATATTTGAGTATCATTAACAAAATGGGACAAAACTGATGTACCCATTTGGGTACTCAGGGACTGAAGAGGTTAACTTGACAACTTATCAATAAATAAAAAATTAAATTGACATAATAATCATAAGACCAATAAATATCTTTTAATGATTTTAAATTCAATTAAGCTGTCACCTTGTCAAGAAATAAACATTAATTTAGTAATAAATCAATCAAGAATCAAACATTTAATTATAAAACAAATAAATCAGTATTATGTAGTTTTAAATTATTATTTTACTCATAAATATTAATCAAGAACTTAATATACATAGTAATGCTCTATTAATGAATTGGTAATGAAACAATTTTAACAAATTATATAAAACAACTCAAATAGTACCGAATTGCATAAAAGAAATATTTTTATAACTCCAAAAAAATATCATATTAATTAACAGTTTACTGCTTCGAATTAAGCATTTCATTTCCAATTAAAATGTATCTCTGAATTAAAATTCGAATGAAATACAGGGTCATGAAACATCGAAAAGTGTGGAAAATAGCATTACAAATATCTCGGGAACTAATTATCCGATCGAATTTGTTTTTTATGAAAAATTTGTGTTATTTTACTGTCTTTTACATCCATTCTTTAAAATGAAAAATTTCTAAAATTTTTATGTACCTTTCATCAGAACGATATTTCGAGAGTCCGAAAAAAAAAAAAAGTTGTTCGCTAGACGGCAAACGGACGGTGTGGTAATTTTCTTTTTTCTAAAAATATGCTTTTCGGAATCTCTAGTGTCTAAAACATGTGGATCCGTTATTTTTTTCTTTTTAATTTTCAAAACGATTGCAAGACTTACCTTATACTACATATGATGAAAAGTAATAAAAACATTTATCTATTATTTACTGAAATGTGCTTTTAAATTTATATTGAGATATATTTTTGTTATTTCGTCATATTCACATCTTAAATATCACTATTTCTCCACAATTAGCATTTTTATTAAAGAAATTTAGATAAAATTGGGAAAAACTTTGTGCTCTTTTGAAATTTCGTGCCCAGGGCACAGGCCTCGAATCAGGAACGTAGCCAGAAATGAACGATAAGAGGGGCTCAAGAGGAAATAGAGGGGGGGCGCTCGTAATTTTTTTTCTCTATCTCACTCTGACGCAGAAAGATAAGTTAGTGCATATTCACATTGTAGGTACTATTTTTCTTATTAAACTGTTGAAATAACTTCTAACATGCTAAGGAAAGTACAGGATGATGAAAATTTTGAGTGTATAACTGGTGCAAAATTAAACATCATATTAACTTCATATTTACAAATAGGATGAGGGAATGTTGAAACTCTTATTTTAGATACAATTTAGTAACTCTGCAAAACTAGGAAAGGTTCTCAAAACTAAATTAGATCTTTGAACAGAATTTCATTTGAATTTTCGGAACAGAAATTAATTTAGTGACCTTGAAATCTTTTCCAGGAGGGACTCAAAATATTTTAGGGGGGAGGGTGAGCCGCCCATAGCGCCCCCTTAGCTGCGGGACGCATATAAGCAACCTTTACATGGATACGGACATGGGAAAAAATCCTGCTCTGTGATTGGCTAATGTTATGAGAAATATTAGGTTTACTTCTAAGGTAAAGTAATTTTAACTGTTCTTTTTTTGTTTGACTATAATATTTTGTGATTCATGTAACCATTGCTTATGTGTGCAAAAATATACTTAATGAACATTTTTTAGACAGTTACATCTGTGAGTTATAAACTTACAATAAAAAATAAAAATGTCTTTTCTTTCTAATTTTCTCAAAAAATTGTTTCTGGCATGAAGTAATGCATTAGTTAAACATTAGAATTATAAATACGTTGTAACATGTCTATGTAACAATGAAAATTTTAAATAAGAAGACATAAGAAATGTTGTTAAATTATTTCTGCGACGTAGTTTTAATCTATCGCACCGATCCGGAGAACAACTTTTCTACAAGTATCAACAAAACAAACGCCTTTTCATTTCGGGTTAAAAGACAACGCCCTTTAAATTCCCGTTAAAGAAACAACAAAACATATCAGCCAATTACAGCACAGAATTCTTTCCCATGTCCGTATCAATGTAAAGGTTGCTAATATCCCTACGGGACTGCCCCGAATGCCCGAACAATAGTCAGGCAGGGCCGTAGCTAAGGGGGCGATATGGGTAGCTTATTCACCCCTGGAGAATAATAAAATACTTTAAGCCCCCCCCCCCCTGAAAAAGATTCCAAGGTCACTAAATGAATTTCTGTTCCGAAAATCCAAATGAAATTCTGTTCAAAAATCTAATTTAGTTTTGAGACCCTTTCACAGTTTTGCAGAGTTACTAAATTGTATCTAAAATAAGTGTTTCAACACTCCCTTATCCTATTTGTACATATGAAGCTAACATGATGTTTAATTTTTCACCAGTTATAGACCCAAAATTTTCATCATCATGTACTTTTCTTAGCATAAAATGAAGTTATTACAACAGTAATTTATCTTTCTGTGCCAGAGAGATAAAACAAATTATGAGCCCCCTACATTATCTTGACCTCCCCTACATTCTCTTGACCCCCCCTACATTTTCTTGAACCCCCCCCCCCTACATTCTCTTGAGCCCCCTCGCTCCTTATTGTTCACTTCTAGCTACGGCCCTGTAATCAGGGCCTGGTTTGAACTCAAACATCTCAGCGTCAGTTGTTTCCGTATCAGTGTATGTATATCATTCTGTTTGTATTAGATATTCTCAAATCTCAAACAATTTGGATTTTTCGTATGGTAGGGTAAGTTTGGGTCTTGGAATTTCACGACCAGGAAATTTTTTGTACCAGTATATTCTTATAGAAAATCAATCCTTAAATCAAAAGACTGTCAATTGAATGCGTTTGAGAGCAAAATTGAAATTAAAAATGAGTTATAAAATAACCAATTTTGAATACAACCTCAATTCTTAATCACGATAGCTTCGGGAAATTTTGCGCGAAGTGCTCACTTTGACAGCATTTTCAAAAATAGATTCAGCCTTTATTAAAAAAAAAAAAAAAACTGAACAATGCGGGACATTATATAGCTCCTATATAAGAGAACCTGTCAATTGGATGCGTTTGAGAGAAAAACTGAATTTAAAAATGAGTCAGAAAAAACGCAATTTGTTATTTCAATGCTTCCTCAAATTTTCAATCACGATAACTTCTTGAAATTCTGTTCAAAATACCCTTTTTAGCAGCCTTTTTTGAAATATATTCTGTCTTTATCAAAAAATTGACCAATGCGTCATATTATACAGTTCCTAAATAAGAAAACTTGTAAACTGGATGCGTTTGAGAGTAAAAATGGATTTAAAAATGAGTCACGAAAAACGCAATTTGTTATTTGAATACTTCCTCAAATTTCCTATCACTGTCACTTCGGGAAATTCTGTTCAAAATACCCTTTTTGGCAGCCTTTTTTGAAATATATTCTGTCTTTATCAAAAATCTGGCCAATGTTTCACATTATATAGTTCCTAAATAAGAGGATCTGCCATATAAATGCGTAAAAAAAAAAAAAAATGAATTTAAAAAACGATTCTAAATGTAAGCAGTTTGGATTAGGGGTTTTTTCTCCAAATCCAATTTTTGTTTAATTTATTTTTGCTATACGAATTGATCCTATGAAAAACTTGTCAATATAAAAGTTGTAGATATTATTGAGAAAATGTAAAATAAATTTAATTGAATTTGATAGTTTAAGAATTGACAAAGTTATGGATTTTTTTCTTTTTCGAAACCCCTTTTTATTTTCGTTTTTATTTTTTTTTTACCGGCAAGAGTTAGTCCTATCAAAAACTTGCAAATACAAAAGTTTTAGATAATTTTGAGAATATTTATAAAAAATTTAGATGGATTTGATATCTTGAGAATTGACAAAGTTATGATTTTTTTCTCCCAAAAACCCTATTTTTTTCGCCCCTTGAGCCCATTTTTTAATTTATCAAAAATCTGTCATGCATAAACTTTTGGCCCATTATTTAGAAGTAATATGAACTTTAAACTGATTCGATATCTATTTTCATTAAGAAGTTATGGGCTTTTTTTTGTTTTCACAAAAAATTATATATATATATATATATATGTATATATATATATACAGGGTTGTTATAATTAAAGTTCGCCTATTCAGAAGGCTCTGGAGTCGGTTCTATTGCTCCAAACGAAACAAAATTCCGCTAGTACATAGTTAAAGAGATGCGCTCTGTGAAAATCGAAAAAAAAAATAAGTTAAAATTTTTATCACTAGGTGGCGCTGCGCCAATATTTAAGGCGATGTTTGCAGATTCATTATATCAATATCAGTCAATCCAGACGAAACACACAAATTTAAAAGTTTCAACAAACTTCAACGAGCTGCGAATTGTTATAATTAAGTTCACCTAATCAGACAGCTCTAAAGCCTGACCTATGACTCCAAACAATACAGAAAAATGAATATCATTTCATGTGATGTAATCTCCATCAACAATAATAAAACATGTCGCTCGGCAGTGAGGAAATAAAGAAGAATAACATGATGCATGCTCAATGAATCCTCCGCCATTTTTAATAATGCATTCCATTCTCAGAATTGGGCTTTCTACAGCATTGCGTAAACTGTCCTGTAAGATTGAGCGAATGTGAAGTCTAATGCTGTGTTTCAGTTCAGAGGTTTCTGACATCTGTTTTTAAACACAGAATCTTTCAAAAATCCCGAAAAAATAAAGGAATCTGCAAATATTGGCGCAGCGCCACCTACTGGCAAAAATTTTAACTAATTTTTTTTTCGATTTTCGCAGAGCGCATGTCTTCAACTACGTACTAGTGAAATTCTGATTCGTTTGGAGCCATAGAACCGGCTCTAGAGCCTTCTGAATAGGCGAACTTTAATTATAACAACCCTGTATATATATATATTAGGGTGGAGTGAAAAATCGAAAGTTGGAATTTTGATTTTGGATAGCAGCCAAAAGTTGCCTTTTTATACCTCTAATACACGTGCAAAATTTCATGAATTTTGAAAAACTTCTTGAGTCCCCTACCAAGCCATTTATATTTTCATTGGTTTATACGATAGATTTTTACCATAAATTGTACATTAACAGGATATTTTGGTAATATCGTTTGATATTTTTATATTTAAAATGTATAATGTAATTCCTCTCATCATTTTCAAACTTTAGGTCTTAATTTTTAAATATTTGAAAAGGTTTATTGAGTTTTAAAAATTGTATGTTCTCATTTTTACAGTCAAAATGAGTACGTGTGTAAGCAAATCGAAGTGTACCTTTACTAGAAGTTGGTGATTCTTCAAAACTAAATAAAGCTGTTTTGCCAACAATAGCAGAATGCTATAAAATATTATTATTATTATACAAAACAATAAATAAAACACATCAGTAACTGTAAAGTTTCGTCAAAACCAGAGGTAAAAAAAATCCTGAAAGAAAACATCGAAGGCATCAATTATTGTAGTTTCCCAAACACGTATTGATCAAATTATAGACAACAATTTTTCTGAATATCAGAAGCTTATTCAATTTCCCAAAATCAAAGGAAATTATGGAAAATTGGAGATATATGGAAGAACTATAAGTTACAAACATAATCTTTGATTTTAACAGTCAAATGAATTGTATTTGGCACACATTACAGCATCTTTTGAACCAGGAAAGATCATTGCAGGAAATATTAAAATATTGCACTGAAAAACATTTAAACCTTGATAAATTTATGGCAGTTGGTTGTGACGGAACAACTGTAAAAAGTAAGATAAAAAATCATGCTAATAGATTTTTCAAACTAAGATTTAGTCGTCCGTTTTAGTGGTTAATATGTCAGCTCTCTGCAAACGAATTGCCGATTGTTTATCAAGTTATTGAGCTTGATAAACAAAATAAAGGTTCACGAGCTTTTCCTTCTCTAATTGGAAAGTCGTTGGATCAATGTGAACAATAGACAGTTATAGAAATTTAAAAATATCTGCTCTTATCACTCAGAAATGAACTCTGGAGAGTTAAGTGTAGACCAAAATTATCTTTATGACATGCGTCAAACATTTGCATTCGGCTAATGTTCCTCAAATCTGGTAAATCTTAATCCAGCAAGTATGTCGCACTCTAAATGATTGACAACTACCAATTGATTACTTGGTTTGCAGATTGGAAGTCAGAATTCCTCCCAAAATCTGAAGATTATGGCTTAATTTGTAATGGAAGTACCGGGTGATCCAGAAGTTTCGGGAGTTTTGAAAAGTTAATAATTAGGAAACTATGTATAATACAAAGGTTCTGTTTTCAGATATATGCTCAGAAACATGTGGGATTTTTGTTTAGAATGAATTTTTTTAAATATATATAGTTACCATTTTTAGCAACAGGTGGCGCTGTTGTATAAGACTGAATGTACCTATACCATGCGTTATATAGACACATGAGATCATTGCGAAATTTCTTTTCTATGATATTGATGAGATTTCGTTTTGAGGGTGGTTTATGTTCAAACATTTTTTGTAAGGTAAATAAAATTGCGTTGTAAGGGAAATTTGATACAAAATTTCATGAGCAACTGCAGTGTTTAGACATTGTCTAGACTATGTTTAGACACATCTTTGCATGTCGCGTTGTTTTCATATCGTACAATACGTCAAGTTAAAACTGCAAAAGAATCGATGGCCATTGCAAATGTGAAATGCTATGGTAAGCAAGGTTTGAGAAAAAGGCTCATTGTAAGATCGTAATAGAAACAAGAGATCCCAAATGTCTGTTACAATCATAAATTAGGTAGGATTCTATGCCAATACTCTGTAGAAATCACCAGTTCATGATGAGTGCAGTAAACTTGTGATATCACGATGAACTGAAATTTCTTCTGGAATTTCTTTCTGCTCTGAGGATACTGTGCACGCTGTTTTGCATCGGCTCACGGCGGTACTTATAAGCCATGAGCGTCATGATTAAACTTTGTAATCCTTGGACACTAATTCGTTCTTTTAAATGAGCTGTATCATACTATAAAAACAATACTATCAATTTTAGCGCCACCTGCTGTCAAAAAGTGCAACTAACATAATATGTTTTTTTCTTCGAAAAAACAAATCCCACAAGATTCTCAGCATTTCTGTAAAAACCGCATACTTCTATTGTTTATGGTTTTCTAATTATTAGCATTTCAAAAGTCCCGGGACTTCTGGATCACCCGGTACATTTGTCTATGTTGTTTCACTTCAAGAAAGATTCTTCTTGCAACAATAGAGCTGAAAATGTTTTTTTAAAAACTATTAAGTTGTTTTATTATTTGAGGGAATTTTTAAAGAAAATTCCCAATCCCGTTATTCAACAAAACGTATACTTCTGTTACTGAGACGAAAATTTACAGGAACGATAACTGATAAAAAAAATCATGTTTTGAGAATTTGGATTCCGAAGAATATTGAAGATGAAGGATATTATATATTCTACAATAAGACAGTTTCATATACCAATATTGAAATTCAGTGTTACAAGCTATATAAACATTATTAAATGGCAAAAATGTGAAATCACCCCAGATTCTTAAAAGAGTACCAAGAAAAGAAACTGGAAATTCTCAGAAAAAAATCGAAAGTCCCATCTTTTCAATTGAAAAATTTCCCTGTTAGATTCAAGTATTCGAAAGATGCCTAAACTTAGTTGTTGAAGCACCATTAGCGGCTATAGTAGTAGAAGCAAGAGCCGGATATATATGAGCAAAATCAAATCACGAAAGGTAATACCTAATTTTGATAACAAATACCAATATAAATTAGAATGAAATGAAAGATTGTTTTACAATACATCGTATATATTCTTTTCATTTAATTACTATTTATTCAGAAAACTGCATTACCTTTATATTTGGAGAACTATCTTTCATGTGCATTCGAAAAATAAAAGTGAAAGCATGTCTAATTATTGTGTTTTCTCATCTCTGCGACAATACGATTCATATTTTAGGGTTTTATTCGTGATTCAAAGAGTTAAAACTCAACTATACTTAGACCGTTCACAAGTAATACTTTAAGAAGTCATTATTGTGGGTTATTTTACTGAAATCAGAAATTTAGTTTTTTTTTTAAAGTTGATTAATTTTCACTACATTGTGAAATCTTGATTGTCACATAAAAAGGGCATAATCTTTAAGAGCTGGTAGGGAACCAAAATGAACTCCAAATGAAATAAAATTTTAACAATATATTCAGTGTGCAAAAAAGCAACATTTTAGACCTATCCAAAGAAAAAATTTCAAAAATTTTTTTTTTTTGGTCATTTACACTATATAGTGAAATCTGGATTTTCACATATAAAGAGCATAATCTTTAAGAGCAGGTAGGGGACTAAAGATGAATTCCAAACGAAATGAAATTTTAACCTTATATTCAGTGTGCCAAAAGGCAACTTTTTAGACCTATCCAAAGAAAAAATTCCGAAAAAAATTTTTTTTGGTCTTTTTCACTCCACCCTAATATATATATATATATATAGATAGATAGATAAACTGGTGCGAATGCAATAGGTAGTATTTCATATGAAATCTACCTAAAAATACTGATGTTTCACCTTGAAAATAACGATATCCGTACGAACCATGTTCGGGCTAGTTGATTCATTTATTTATTTTATTATGGAAAGAAAAAGAAGAAACTGTGGACATAGTTTCCTGAAGCATCAAATTATAAAGCAAATTATAATTTATATGTATGCCAAGCGAAGTATTCGGTTAAAGAAGGTTCAACAACAAATTAAAAAAAAAAAAAAAAAAAAAAAAAAACATTTATTGGTAAAGCATTGTTTATCATATACAAAGGAGGATTCAGTTCTCAATCGTCTTAAATTTAGAGGGAGGGGGGGATCATGGCACGTTTTCTTTGGTAAAGGGGGGGGGATCAGCTCACATCATGATCAATTATTACATTGAAAGTTATCCTTAAATTAAAAGTAACGATTTTTTGTGACACTTTCACTAATTCACTTTTATTTATAAATACAAAAAAATTACATTACTATTTCTAAAAATATGTAAATTTACACAGATTTTATTTAGATATGAAGAAATTAGAATGTGTTTTTATTTTCTGATAAATGCCAAAAATGATTTTGAAATATTGTTAAATTAGTATTTTATGATAATTTTTAGGATTTGACAACCACAGAAATGTCATCATGAGGGAGCTTAGCCACCCCCCCCCCCAAAAAAAGGGCCCCTTCAGAAAAATATTCCAAAGTCACTAAATGAATTTCTGTTCCGAAAATCCAAATGAAAATTCTGTCCAAAAATCGAATTTAGTTTTGAGGCTTTTTCACAGTTTTGCATAAATACTGAATTGTAGTATTAGTAAAAAGTGCGCAAAGAAATGTTTCGTTACTCGCATATTTATTTGCGCATATGAAGCTAATATGAGACATAATTTTCCACTAGCCATACTCTCGAATTTTTCATTCTGGATCCTATTCTTTTTTTAGTATACTAGGGGGGCTCCGCCCCCCTGCTCGCTACGCTCGCCAACCCCCGCGTAATCGCTTAGCGATTCCAAGTTGTAGGCTACCCCTGCTTGCTGCGCTCGCCAATACCTCATGGTATGAATATACCCCCTGGGGGGACAGAGTGGCGGATGACAGACAAAACATCCATAATATGAATAAGCAGTTGTAGACCTTTCAAATGATGTGTCACACGACTGGTGTTGTAAAGAAATTAAAAATGTGCCCCCCTTGGGGGGAGCAGAGTGTGGGGGTGACACACAAGACATCCATAATATGAATAAGCAGTTGCAGACCTCTCAAATGATGTGTCACACGACTGCTGATGTAAAGAAATTAAAAATGTGCCCCCCCTGGGCAGGCAGAGTGTGGGGGGGGGGGTAACACACAAGACATCCATAACATGAATAAGCAATTGCAGACCTTTAAAATGATGCGTCACACGACTGGTGTTGTAAAGAAATTAAAAATATGCCCCCCTGGGGTCAGAGTGGAGGGGGTGACACACAAGACATCCATAATATGAATAAGCATTTGCATACCTTTCAAATGATATGTCACACGACTGGTGTTGTAAATAAATTAAAAATGTGCCACCCCCCTGGGGGGCAGAGGGGGGTGGTGGCACACAAGACATCCATAATATGAATAAGCAGTTGCAGACCTTTCAAATGATGTGTCACACGACTGGTGTTGTAAAGAAATAAAAAATATACCCCCTGGGGGGGCAAAGTGGCGGATGACAGACAAGACATCCATAATATGAATAAGCAGTTGCAGATCTTTCAAATGATGTGTCACGCGAGTGGTGTTGTAAAGAAATTAAAAATGTGCCCCCCCCCCCTTGGGGGCAGAGCTGAGGGGGACACACAAGACATCCATAATAGGAAAAGGCAGTTTCAGACCTTTCTAAAGGTATGCAACACGAGTGCTGTGGATAAAAATTTAAAAAGCTTCCCTTTGGGGGGGGGCAAAGTGGGGTGCGGCGCCCCAAACATGCATAATTGGAATGAGCAGTTACAGTTCTTTTAAACTCGCTACGCTCGCCAACTTCCCGCATAATCGGTTCGCGATTCCAAGTTGTTGGCTAGAAAATCGTAAGTAAATCAGTAAATCAGAGGTAAATCAGTAAATCACGAGTAAATCAGTAAATCAGGAGTAAATCAGTAAATCAGAGGTAAATCAGTAAAGCACGAGTAAATCAGAAGTAAATCAGGTAAATCAGGAGTAAATCGCAAGTAAATCAGTAAATCAGAGGTAAATCAGTAAATCACGAGTAAATCAGGAGTAAATCAGGTAAATCAACTGGATTTATAAATCTGGTACACCAAAAACTAGTTTGTCGAACCCCTCGGATCGAAGGGATTTTATTCATGGACCTTATACACGTGACGTCACACGCCAGAGCTGGCGGTATGCTAACCTGTTATTCTAGTCACTGCACCGCCAGAATGCCGAAATGCGCAGGCGCAAACATTGCTAGCAGACGATTTCAGCCTTTCTGGATACATTTTAACAGAAAATTTACAAATTTAAAGAATTTTCTAGCAAGCAGAACAACAATTTTGAATTTATATTACAATATATTAAGTATATGCTGCTTCAACAAAGAATTTTTTTCCCGTATTTCTAACAAACAAGCATTAATAATTTGCACGCCATAGACTGCTATGCTAAACACCGCCAGTAAATACCGCCAGCAGACGAATTTTAGCCTCGAACTTAGCTTGTGTGCATAAGGTCCATTAAAAAATGTAAATAAAGGCGCATTTTGGTTGCATTATATTTTTTAAATCAAAATAGAGATGCAATATAAATAAGCACTTAGAATTTTACAAATACCGCTAGTTTAAAATGGCGGTTGTTAGGTTCAATTTTCGTCCAGATTTTGTGAAGGTACTTACACAAGTGACATTCCGTTTTTCTCCAAATTACGTTCCAAATATAGAAAATGGAGACAAGGACGTTAAGATTTTGTTCCAAAAATGACAAAAATTGGATTGGTTTCGTTTTCATCTATTTTATGTCAAGAAATGGGACAAATAAGTTCAGATTTAGTTTCGGAATTAGCGAAAATTGGATTGTTCGAATTTTCATACAATTAACGTTTTTGAACTGACGTTCTTATTTTGTAGATATTTGATAGATACGTCTATGTCAAACATTCAACAAATTCTGGACGTATTTAAACTCACTGGCTAGGTCCAAAATACATCTATAGACGTATTTTGGAATTAACAGAGGAAAACTGGATGTAATCTGAACGTATGTGTTGTGTGGGAAATAAGAGAAACAGAAACTGCAGAACATCAGAGGTTATTATATTATAAACATAATTTTTTAATATAGTATTTCTTTATTTTCTGTTAATAAACCGACTTATAAACAGAAAACCTGGTAATTTTTACATCTTTCCTAAGAAAGAAGATAATGCTCGGGTTGAAGTGCCAGATATAACAAAGTTATCACAGCCAACAATCAGACAAACAGCCAGAACATCAGGTCATTATACATTTCATTTTAATTGCTTTAATATTACTTACAAATAAATGGTAGGTGATTTGAATTTCTATAAATAAATATAAGATGTTTGCTAACTATTTTTCTATGAAAAATATGCACTGGTATTACTTTGTCTCCATTTTTTCCAGATGTATCAAAATGCACTATGAGGTGTATCAATCTGTCCCGGGGATGGGGCACATTGATACAAATGACTTTTTTTGATTTTTTAAAAATTACATGGAAAAATAATATATAAAACAATGATTGTACATTTTTATAATAAGCTACACAAGTTTTGCTGACACAACATGGACAAATAACCTGAAATTTCTGCTTTCTGGACACCAAAAAAATTCTTAGAAAAAAGCTGTATCAATGTACCCCAGTTCCCCCTACGTTTTATTTTATAAAGCTTTGGCACTGTTTCTTTTCATGATTTTTTTTTCTTTTAGCAAAAATTACGTTATTTTTATAAGTCTTTATTTAACTTCAACGATCATATGTATGTTTAAAATTTAATTTGTACTCGAACTTTAATTCACTTTCACATATCCGATAGAGGTTAAATTTTACATATCAACTTAAATCAGATGACAATCTAATATTGTTATGACTTTCGGCGGTCACCATCCATTTATATGCATTTTCTAAAAACTATTATGTATTTTTTATCGCTGAATCCGAAGATTAAATTAATTTTTTATTGTTATGTCAGGACTTTTTGCACTTTTTGCAAATGATAAACTGTCAAAGTTAAAAAATAACGAAAATCGGATATTATAAAATCAAAAAGAGGTTGCTGTGTTTTTAAACTTTTGATAACACATTTTTATGTACCGGGTGATCCAAAAGTTTTGGGAGTTTTGAAATGTTAATAATTTGGAAACTATGTACAATAGAAAGGTTCGGTTTTCAGATATATGCTCAGAAACACGTGGGATTTTGTTTAGCATGATTTTTTATACATGTATATAGTTACAATTTTTAGCAATAGGTGGCGCTGCTGTACAACACTGGATGTAACTATAAAATATGCTTTATAGACACATGAGTATGAGTTCATTGCGAAACATCTTTTGTAGGCTATTAATGAGATTCCGTTTTAAGGGTGGTTTATGTTCAATCACTTTTTTTAAAGTGGTTGAAATTGCATTGAAAGGAAATTTTGATACAAAATTTGATAAGTAACTGCCATGTTTAGACATGCTTTCTTTGCATGTCGAGCTGTGTTCTTATCGTACAATACGGAAGTAAAAATAGAAAAAGATTCGATGGCCATTAGAAATGTGAAATGCCATGGTAAGAAAGGTTTGAGAAAAAGGCTAATGGACCTTATGCACGTGACGTCACACGCCAGAGCTGGCGGTATGCTAACCTGTTATTCTAGTCACTGCACCGCCAGAATGCCGAAATGCGCAGGCGCAAACATTGCTAGCAGATAATTTCAGCCTTTCTGGATACATTTTAACAGAAAATTTACAAATTTAAAGAATTTTCTAGCAAGCAGAACAACAATTTTGAATTTATATTACAATATATTAAGTATATGATAAGGCTCCTATATACCGGGCTGAATCACGCCTCCATTAAGTTTCCAAAACAGTTGCCTGATTTGGCATCTTATCGCGTAGATGGCGAGGCGAGTAATTTTAGTTTCTCAATCTCTCTCACGGGAAAATATAAGGCATTTAAAATTGGGTAAAATAATAACATGTAGGTATGCTTTTGTATAATGCTATAATAGAATTAAAAAATTATTTCCATCAATTTATTTTTATTGATATGTTTTACATGCTTATTTAAGAAAGAAAACATAAATGGAACTAATTCTAAATTTGATTTAATGTGAGTATAAATATATATTCACATACATTAGACTGATTTTATTCTTTTTTTATTTTGACAGTGAAATTATGATTAATATTTTTTTTTATAAAAAAGCTTCAAATGCTAATATTCTTTGCTATAAGTTAGTAAATTAAGGACACAGTTTTAACGAATTAGTCGTACGTAAAATAATTTCCAATTAAAAATTTAAAAAATGAAATAATTTAAAAAGGAAGAATGAAATCCTTCCGTGTTTCTGATTTCTTTTAATTTCATCTTAACTCGCCTCCCTTCCCCCTTAATCCCTAAAAGATTCAATCAAATGCTTAAAATTTGTAAAACTTTTTTTTATTTAATATCTTGCCCTTTTATTACTTTATTGCAACAACAAATAATCAATTATTTAAATCTCCACCTTTCGAAATTACCGATTTCGCCCCCCCCCCCCGAAACAAAGCACTCAAAATGTAAAATAATTAAACAATACTGTTTCATTTGTTTTCTGTTCTATTTGGAATTTTATAGTAATTGTAGATAAATAATATCTTGTTAAATCAAATGCCCCTCCCTTACCCCAAATAAATAAATAAATAAATAAATAAAATAATACTAATAATAAAACATGACACCTCCTCCATTTTTAGCTTAAAAATTATAAATCTTTTACATTTATAATTTTTTCTAATGCTTTTGATATTTTTCTAAACAATAAATTTATAATCATAAAATCCCACCACTCTGAATTTTCGGCTTTTTCCTTTTTAACTCTCCCCCCCCCTCCTTTTCCTCCGCGAAAATATATCTTTTTCACTTTCGATTAAAAATATCTCTATTCTTTATTTTATGTTTCAATCAAATGCTTAAGATTTGTAAAACATTTTTTTAAACTTTCCTGCTTATTCATTTTTTATTGCAACAATAAATAATTAATTATTTAAATCTCCACCTTTTGAAATTACCGTATTCATCCCCTCCCCCCCCCAAACTGAGAATTCAAAATATAAAACAATTAAACAATACTTTTTCATTTTTATTTTTCTATTCTATTTGGAATTACATTGTAATTGTTGATAAATAATAAATTGTTAAGTCAAACACCCTCCAACCCCACGCTAAAAGAATAAATAAATAAATAAAAATAATAAATAAATAATAATAAATAATAATAATAATAAATAAATAAATAATAAAATATGCCACATCCCTCATTTTTATCTTACAAAATTTAAAATCTTTAAAACTCATGATTTTTTCTAATATTTTTGTTATTTTTTTAACAATAAATTTATAATTATAAAATCCCACCTCCCTCTGAACTTTTGGCTTTTTCTTTAACTATGTATCCCCCCCCCCTCCTTTTCTTACGCCGCAAAATATAATATCTTTTTCAATTTCGATTTAAAATATCTCTATTCTTTACTTCTTAAATATTAAATGAATCCAACCACTTAAATCAATACCTCACACTCTAAAAATAAATAAATAAATAAATAAATAAATAAAAATAAAAATAAATAAATGAATAAAGCGAAAGTTGCATAAATGAGGGAACGGGGAATTCTTGTCTTTTCTTTTCTTTTCTCACCCGTCTGGTATAAAGCACGACATCAGCTTCGAAGAACCGGTTTGTTGTATACAAGCGATTAGGTTGGCACGATATTTGGCGAAGTTCTCCAATCCAGATCTATTCTTTTAAGTATTTATACACAAATTACTCCCTTTTTTCCATTTATATGGAAGTTAAATACTCTAAACCCATTCCTGAACAGGTTAGAATAATTTTCTGCTAAACAATCGTCCATTTTCAACGATTTTGTAGCCTTAAAGTCATTCAAACGTTTCTCGCCCCATAGGAATCAATGGGAAGCAAACGGTAACTGGGAAACAAGATGCTTGACGATTCAGCCTGAGTTACAGGAGCCCTAGTATATGCTGCTTCAACAAAGAATTTTTTTCTCGTATTTCTAACAAACAAGCATTAATAATGCATGGAAATTTTTCCAGAGAGGAAATTCGCCTTAAATACAATATTTCAAATGAAAATCAAATTTCAAATTCTTTTAATTGCTTATTAGGCGTTAATGCCAACATAGTGAAAAAGATTCCATGCCGGGAGTCGAACCCGGGCCATCAGTATAGCACACTGACGTTCTACCGGCTAAACCACATGGAACGACAACCAGCCTGAAACTTTCTCACTATAGTGTGTTGGCAAGGCTACAATCGCAGCA
>CAXHSM010000058.1:0-31000 GCA_964019185.1 Maratus speculifer | reverse complement strand
GTCCACTTAATACCTATTTCATCTTTCATCACCTCATCGTTAAAAATAATTTTTCTGCAGCTATTATTGGTGCTCGAATTTTCTTCAATAATTGTTTTATGTGATTCCAGTCCTCTGAAAAATCAAGCAGAGGTGAAAATCTTTTCTTTTCGTGAGATGCAAGTATTTATTTACATAAAGTTCTTCTTTTATTTTCGTTATCTGGCCCATTTTATATATATAATTTTTGATTACTCACGGGGCGTTATGAAGAAAATATTGGTATGTATCTATGCAATATGAAGTATAATATACTTTGTTTTTTTTGAAAGTTCATATTATGAAAGTTGCTCTTTTTCAAGAAGAAATAATATTATATTCTCCTTTTATGTCATGAGAAAATTTATAATTACATGCTGTTGAGATATCTAAAATATATTATGACAAAGAATTTTTTATTGCTTGGAGATAGCAATTGTTGTGATTAGCATATGTTATGAAATGGTTTTTTATGAAAAGAGAGATTAATATGTACGAGTCAAAAATAATATAAATATGTGAAGAAATATTTATTCATGAAAAAAAATAAACAAGTTCTTCATGAAATAAAAATAGTTTTCTTTTCAACATTTGTTTGCATAATAATTTCTTGTGCCTATTGTCTGGATTTATTTGTCATCAACAGCCAAGGACTTGACAGGTAACTTTTTTTACCTTTTCAATTTTATATTTTTTAACCTTATGTTTGACATTTTATGTCATCATGGATAAAGATATTTCTATTGTTCTAAAGAAGTAATGATGGTAATTAGGGTCGTTTGCAGGCCTACAACCAATGCAATGTACTATAGTATTTTTACGATCACCATTTGGCCCTATTGTGGGTAGAAACAAATATAACAAGTTTGTTTTCTCCCCTTCGTCTTCTCACACTCCAAAAATAAACACCACAGACTCATACTGGAGAGAAACCCTTTGTTTGTGAAGTATGTTCCAAAGCATTTTCTCATAACAGCACTGTAAGAAAACATCTCTTGACACATACCGGAGAGAAACCCTTTGTTTGTGAAATATGTTCTAAAGCATTTTCTCAGAATTTTACTCTAAGATGCCATCTCCTGACTCATACTGGAGGGAAACTTTTTGTTTGTGAAATATGTTCAAAAGGATTTACTCAGAGCAGTCATCTAAGAAGGCATTATTCCTCTCATACCAAATAGACACTTCCTTTAAATCACTTATATTTTTATTTTCAAAATTGAATATGTACTCAATATATGTCTTTGCATTTACTGTTATCACATATATTTTTTTAACATAGTGATTAAAAAAATTGTAATATTCTTCCATAATTGACACAATTGTCATTTTGATAATAAGCAAATAACTCCAAACCTATTCACTGGATTTCAGTAAAATTTCCTGTAAAGCCTTTTATAGTTCTTTTTTAAAACTTTTTTTATTTCACTGTAAAGTAATTTTACATTTAAATAAAAATTTTATTTTAACATGAAATGATATATTGTCCCTCAATATCTTATACGAATAGGAAATGCTTTATTCAAGTAACACTTTTTAAAAAAATATGCTATAAATATTTGATATTAATGCCACTGCAGCAGAAGTTCTGCAAATGTGCCAATAAAGAGCAATCATGTTCGCACACATGAATAAAAATGGCGTCAAAAATCAGCAAAAAACAAGACAACAAATATAACTGCGTGAATGTGCGAACAATGACATTGTTCGTTATTGCCGCATTAGCAAAACTAAAACTTCTGCGCAGTGGCATTAATATGTAAGTACCAAATATTTTTGGGGTACAAAAGACAAATAAAAAAAAATCTTACTTATTACTTAAATTTTCTTACACTTTTTTTCCAAGAGTTTAATTATGCCATTTTTATAAAATTATTATGTAATCTTTTCACACATTATGAGCGAATTTACCCATTTTTCTTAAAAATATATAAATAACGAATTCAGTATTTATTCATTATTTTTACTTGATTCATAAATGCAAATTGTACAGCCTAATCAACATTACACTTTGTTTCTTAAAATTTATTTTCATTTTTCTTGTCTGTTTGTTGTGTCTTGTATCTCTGAATTCAGATTTTTTTGCAGCAAAGAAATATTGCTTCCTATCATCAAGCAAATCTTGAGTGTTTGCAAATTTTATTGAACAAAATCTCAGATAATCAAGACTAAATTTTAAATCCTATCATTTTGAGGTAAGAGAAGATCATTGGAATAGGCCACATGGTTGAGAATATTTATGAATGAGTCATTTTGGTGTCTAACACCCAAATTTTTCATTGTATTTTGACGGGAATGAAGATTCAAACAGTCACTTATTGAAAAGTCAACAATAAACAAAGTCACAAAGCTGACAACATTTTTTTAGATTTGGCAAAAAAATCAAATTTTATGATTACCAATTCCAAAACATTTGCAACTTGCTGGGCATAAAATTAAATAATATCACTGACTGCTGCTGTGATATGTAGTTTTTATCCTGCTGAAAATATATTGTTTCATTGAGTTGAACTGAAGGCCAATTGTGATCGAGCTACGCAGCGTCCTTCCTGCTTCTATGTTATATCAGCAGCAAAGGTTTGCATGAGAATTTTATCTGAAAAATCACTCTAATGTTTTTCACTGAATTTTGTATGCTACCATTTTGGAGTATGAGAAGTCCCAGTCATTTAGGTGTCACTGTAGATCAGTAGAATGAAGGTTGAAATAGTTAAGTTGTTGGGTATTTTTTAAAGCTACTTATTGCAAAATTTTAAACAATTATAAGTATACGGTAATTGAAAAGAGGGATTGAGGGGTGAGTGTTGCTTGTTATGCTTTAATGAACTGGAAGTATGATTTAGAGAAAGGAATTGACACTTATTCATTTCTTTATCCTCTCCAAAGTTTGATTTTTTATTATTTTTGTTCATAATGTGCTTTAATTTTTTTTAATGATTTTTTATAATATTAGAGGTTTTTAAAAGTGAATGGTATTTTATGGTAAACCATTTACATCTATTAAGTGTATTTGTTTTAATGTCATTATATATAAATGGGGTGAAGAAATCCTGACAAGCATACATAAAAAATCATATTTTGAAAAAAATTCTCTTACAGTTTTTCTATGTTATCCACCAAATGGCAAATGTGCTGTGTCACATGTTTAAACTTCAGTATTATTCATTTAGAAAAATATTTTTCAATGTAAACAATGTGAAATTTTGTAAAGAAAGAGTAATTGATTTTTTGAATCTGCTATCCTGCTGTTCTCCATTGTAAATGTTACTCCAGTGAAATTTGTTTCTAAATTTAAAGAGGAAGATATCATATGTTATTTAAAATTACCATTGTCTTATAAAAGTATGAGCTGTACTCCTGTTAAATATGATATTTTTTTAGTTTTGCCAGTACTTGAAAAGAAAAAATAAAATAAAAAAAGTGTTTCAAAGCCTAGCAACTAAAGTTTGCTTTTTATTGATATATGAACTTAAAAAATCTGTTATTAATATTGTACTTTTTTCTTATAAAAATTTCTGAATAGATGGATTGCTTGTTTTTATGATCTTTTTTTTAATTAAATTGTTTTAGATTCAAATTATATTGGATTTAAAAAATAAAAATTGTTGTTTATCTAGTGAAAAGGATGTCTTTTTTTCTGTTTGATTGAATCACAAACAATGGGATTATTAGGATTTTTTTTTTTCACAAGGCCTCATTTTTATTCACTGGATTGTTGGTAGTCGATCTCTACATAGGTCGTTTTTTACTTTTTCAGTTTTGTTGAAAGATTTTTCCTTAGTTGAGCTCAAACTAATTGGTAGGTCTCCCCGCATGGCTGAGTCTTAAGTCATTAGGATATTTTTACTTTCTGAATGTAGTTTTGCATGTGAAAATATCCTTATAAAAACATTCTTCAAAGAAAATTGATAAAGCAAAAAACGGAAGCTGTAAAGATGGATTTCAGTTTTTACAATGAAAATAAATCATTTAGAAAAGATGAAATGCTAATGAGATATTTTAAAATATTTCTTTCATGGCATAGTTACTAATGAGCTCACAGTATGAGTGAAGTAGCCTCTTTAGCATGTTTCATTCGTGTCTTAAGGTGTGTAAGAAACTGTATGTAATAATTCTGTAGAACATCTTCAATCTGGACATCTCTAATAATTACAAAACTTTCGTAGTCTGGACATTTCAATACATTTATTCGCTTTTATATTCAATCCCCTATCATAGATGGCACCATCACACATATATGAAATAATTTCATTAGAAGATTAAGGAAAATAAAGAACATTATCTAATTTACTTCTTCGGTTTTTCAGTTTTAAAATTGTAAGAATTTCTGATTACATAGCAGTTAATATATATGTATTTTTTCATATTAATTTCTAAAAATTCAAAAAGAATGTTAATTTTGCTATTCCTCTCTCTCCAAACATAAGAAGATGGCACCAAAATATTTCGAAATTGGATTTTATTATTATTATTTAAATAATTAATATGTGACTTACCTTTGACTTTGTAGATTCTATATACCAATTTTTATATGATTAAGCTTATGTATAAGTATTCCAAATATGATAATGTTAATTTAAAGTTATTTAATATTCTATAATTCAGAATCACGTAATAGTGCTAATTCTGGATTAAATAAGTTATGCAGCAATAACAATAAGCCTTTGAGATAATTTTTTAAATAAAATCCATACTCATTAAGGCTCTTTTTGTAATATAATTACAAAATTAATTAGATTAATTAACAAAAATAAAGTCATCCTAACAGTTGGCTACTGGTTGCGGCAACTTCAGGAATTGCATCTGAACCAATGATTGGCTGATCAATGAACTAAAAATCTGAAAATATAATTGACTAGTAGGTCTGCTGGCACATGTAATAACAACAAAACAGGTTTTTCAGATTGAAACAGAATTTACTATTTTCGACCGGAAATGTCCAAAAAGTTCTAGTAGATAATATACATACATATACAAGTTTATAGATAATAATTTTTAATCATTCCTATGAGACCCAAGTTGGCTGTCTGTGCTTCTGACTAAAACTTTTTATTTTCATATAAAATAAAATGTCATTTATTCATCAATGACTTAGAAATTTTTCTAATTATACAAATTTCTTCTCTTAAGAAAATGTTTCAAGTTACACATATTCTGATTTATCTCTTATAATGATTTTCGTAAATGATTCATCAATTGTACTAGAACGTCCTCAAAGTGTATTCAAAACTCTTATGCAGTTCCACCTAAAAAAATTTTATTACTCTTATGTCTTTCAGTTCTTGTGGTTACAAATGTGTTCTTTACTTTTAAAATGTTTTAGACTATAAATAATGCCTGGCAGATGCATAAAAACATCATCATCATGTTTATGTATAATCTTAATTTATTATCATTAGGTATAAACGTTGTAATCATAAATATGTATTTTACTACTCAAAACTGCTGTCTGATAAAGTTTTAAATTTTTTAGATTTTAAAAGAAAAGACAGAACCGAAAGGGTTAAGTCTGTAATTTTAATGAGCATGTGAAAAGTATCTTTAAAATTTGGTCATACATGCATTACGAGCATTATGATGTGCACTCATGCTATTATAATTTGCAGCAGAGTCAGTAGTGAGTAATAATTATAAACACGGAAGTTCACGGCAATAAATGTAAAAGGTGTCTCATTTGAACTGATGCAGTTCAAATCGATGATTCGTGTTGGAAATTTCAGTGGAATGGACGAGATTTTTGAAATATAGATAACTCCAGTCTTGGTGAAACTCTGGTTTTGGGCCAAAAACGAAACTTTTAGTCAATCTCTAATAATAATCTATTTCGGTTATAATTTTGAACTGATTTCTTTACTTTCAATCAATTATTTTGGAATTTTAACTAGAACTATTGATTCAAATTGCTCGTAATTTGGTGATGCAGTTAAAAAACAATAGAATAATCACCATTTTTTATTTTAACAAATGTCTGTAAATTTATAATTTCTAAAGCTCTTAGATTTGTAAATGTTAAGATTCATGAATAGGAGTGTTAAATATTATAATCTCCGTTAAAAAAATAATAAAAAAACAAAAATAAATAAATAAATTTCAAAGTTACGAAAAAAATATCGACAAAATAAACAAATATAGAGATAATGAATAATAACGATATCAACTTTGATAAGAAATGTTAGAAATGTAATAAAAAAATGTTACATAATTTTCTGTACATCAACCTATATTCTGTGCTACAGGTTCATGAAGACCCGAAAAATAATCTTTATTCTCTTCTATTTTGCGATAATGTAAAATAAAATAATGCAATTAGTAGTGAAATGAAGGAAGATTTATTTTGTTAGATAAGATTAAATTTACATAAAAGTATTCCAAAAAGTTAAATTCCATATTTAATTACCAAAATCATCAATAGATCCAGGGTTCTCGCTGTCGCTCGCCATTGTGCTAAATTGCGACTAAATTCGTCATTTGGCGAGTAAACAAGCGATCAAATTCGCCAAATTGCTAGTGCTCAACTTTTGCTTTTTTTTCTATTCTTTTTCGTTTTTCATACATATGCATATATATATATAATGTAGATATTTTTAATGTATTTGTAGCGGATAGTTGAAATTAGATTAATAACAATCGTTATCGCAGTTATAAAAACGATTATTTTAGAACATATGGAAAAAAGAGGGTACATTAAAAGATTAAAGATTTTTTTTTGTGTGTGTTACACGGCGAATTTATTTGGCTAATACTTTTTACTTACCCATCATACGTAGTATAGGGTAAGTCTTGCAATCGTTTTTAAAATTGAAAAAAAAATTTTTGACGGATTTACACGTTTTAGATACTGGGGATTTCGAAAAACATATTTTTAGAAAAAAAAATTGCCGTCCGTCTGTCTGTCTGTTTGTCTGTCTGTAAACGTTCTATCTCCCGAACAAATTGAGATAGAGACTTGAAATTCTGTCTGTACTTAGTATGTATGAATGGGACGAAGCCTATTTAATATCATTAACCTCGGTTATCCGGAACTATTTCTTTGGACTCTCGAAAAATTCGTTCTGATGAAAGGTATATAAAATTTTTCGAAATTTTTATTTTAATCAGTGATCGTAAAAAGCAATAAAATACCACAAATTTTGCATAAAGAACGAAGTCAATTGCTGAATCGAATGCTGAGATATTTGTGATCATGTTTTCCACATTCTTCGAATTTTCATGACCCTGTATTTCATTCTAATTTCAATTGAAAGATATGTTTTAATTGGAAATGAGACGCTTAATCCGACGCAATAAACTGTTAGTTAATAAGATTATTATTTTTAGAGTTATAAGGATGTTTCTTTTTCACAATTCAGTACTACTTGAGTAGTTTGGCGTGTTGTATAATTTGTTGAAACAGATTCATCAGCAACTCATTAATAGAGCATTACTGTACATAATAAAAATATTTAAAAACACGTTTAAATTTTGTTTTGGTATTGCAATGCATTTTATAAATAATTTACAAGTGTTTTATTTTCATGTATTATGTATGCATACATATGATGGGTAAGTATTACGGTGGGCCCCCAACGACTAGTTCCATTTGGCGAATGTTTTTTAATTTTAATTAGCCAAATTATTAACATCTGTCAAATGTCAGCGAGAACACTGATTAGATCCAATCAATAAGAAGCATTAATCAGAGTTCCAAAGAGCGCGGATTACGTAAATCCTTTGAAAACAAAAATTCTGGAAAAAATCAAAATCTTAAGGCTGCTATTTTTAACATAGATGCTGGCATTAAATTATGCCATGCATGTGGTAATCAACATGGAAAAAATCATGCAATGACGTCAAATCGGCACTGATTTACACTTTTTGCAGCAGTATTCTAAATTTAATTGATTTGAACAATGATAAAAACTTAATTATAAAAAGCTGAGATTTTTTATTATTTTATATATTTATTGAATCATTTTCTTTATGAAACAGGATATATATTATAATTTTAAATGAAATTTTCTTAGCATGAAATGCTATCCACCTGCAATTTTTGATTGTCTGTATTAATGACTTGTAGTGTCTACTGCAAATCAGAAAACTTTAATTTGCAGGTTTTCATTTACCCTGTAGGAGATATAAACAATTCATGTTGTGTAGGAGATATAAACAATTCATGTTGTGTAGGAGATATAAACAATTCTCCATGAATGTCTATGTTGATCTGAGATATAAAACCGGGAAAATAATGGGAGAAAATGCATTTGTGCTACTTTAAATATTTTTATTATTGAATAATGAAAGAAAATGTATTTGTGTTATTTTAACTATTTTGGTTACTAGATTCTTAAAGTGCTTTTGCTGTACTTCAACGATTGTAATTTTTAATACATTTTGCGATTTCTCTGTTTAATATTGAATATATAGGCGAAATATATGTTGTGCTGGTGCAAGATTTCTGGTTTAAATTACTCTTCAAAAATGTTTTTTTAAATCACATTTAAGCATTTTTATAATTCATATATGTATATATATATAAAACAAAAGCATATTGAAATTTTCATGAACCAGTTTGTTACAGTGAAAAAAAATTCGTTAAGAAACAAAGACGTTATTTCTGGCTCTAAGCAGAATTAATACTATCAAACTTTTGAAAAAAATGATGGATTATAGTTTGTTTTAAATATTGATTTCTAATCTATTACATAAAATATATTAAACCAGATACACCCAGAGGCAGCAGCACAGGCAATCACCTCATTGAGTTGGAGGCTGAAATTCCAGAATTCAAAATCAATGCGCATATTAAAACACAATCGATGTGCCAAGTTATATCTTTGTGGAAAACACCTACAAACATGATTTTAGCAGTTGATTCCTAGATTTAAATTGTTTTCCTGCTCCCAGTTCTCCATGTTTTCAAATCTTTAGGTGCAGGATAACAGAATGATAAACCTATGAGTCAACCACTAAAATCGAGTCTGAAGGTGGTTTCCACTGGAATATGATTTGGCAGACTAGTTGTATTTTTATAGACTAATTGTGTTCTGCCTAATCCTGGAATTTCGGCTTCACACTTGACGAGGTGATTGTCTATGCTTCCACCTTTCATACTATAATGTAGTAGTATCTAAAAATTCTTGGTCTAAGAATTTTTCAATAAGGGCAGAATGCCACTGGTGAGAAAAGTGCCACACCCTCCTAAAACTATCAGAAGTAAAGTATTATCAACCCTAGTACATTTGTCTTGGAATAATTAGTTAACCAGATGAAAATTTATAATCACTAAGATTTCATTTCTTGTCTGATTTTCTATAATTTCATTATTACTGTCAGAAAGTTGATACATAATATAAAGGTGTTTACAAAACTTCTATTCACTTTTTTTTTCAATAGTAAAATTTAAAATCTAAAGTTTTATTTGAGTTAAAGCTTTAGATTTTATTTTTCATCTACTATATATATTGGAAAATTACTATTTGAAGCATCCAGAAGTCAATCAGATTAACTACATCAAATGAAAATGCTCATTTTAAATATTTGAAATTGTTTATTTATAAAAAGAAAACTGCTAATTTTCTCACCATATTTTGATTATACTTATTATTTGTCTTATAATCAAGGATAATTCATAAGCACTGCATAGGTAAACAGCAAACTTTCAGCTCAATTTCTCCTAAATTTCTATTTAAAAAAAAATGCAGTTAGTCGGATTGACTTCCGAACGCCTCATTTCATAGTGTAAAGATAGTTGACATTTTATAAGTATCTTGTCGTCTATTGCCACATAAATAGTACACAAGGTAGCTATTAATTTTAGATTTCAATAAACTTTAATAATTGCCATCGAGATGCAGACATTTTTTTAACTAAAAAGTTATTCAATGAGTCAAACCACTGTATTAATACCAGTGTCTTTGATGGAAATTTACACCTTGTTATTAAATCAAAATATACAAATAAATATTTAAAAGGTGTTGAAAAAATACAGATATTATTTAGGGTAACATCCCCAGTAATTGGCATGCACCAGTGATTGGCACATCCTACAAACATGTCCTAAAATAAGATTTATATCCAGTCTTTTAAAAATGCAATACCATATACCATTTATATGCTCATTTACGTTACAGATTATAACTTTGATTTATGCTACTAGATGACAATAGTGTCTAGGAAAGAGGAGCAATTGTGGCTTGTATGAAATTAGCCATTTTTGTTGCAAATGCTTCTTGTTTGGCTTAAGGAAGGCATGCTTTTCAATTCATTGTTATCTGATTTATAACATATTTTAAATTTTAATTGACAACATTTTTGTTTAGTTAAAAAGGGTTACTTTAATTGTGTAAAAGTATTTTCGACACAAATATTTGGATTTCTGAATTAATGATAGATGCTAATTAATGGTGCTTCAATTTTGCTTGTTCCAAGTAATTGGCACCTATTCCAATTACAAGGAATTCGCAAGGAATTTGAGATTAAACCACTTATTTTTAAAGTACTTTTAAAGTTATAGACTAATTTTGTTTATCATTTGTTTTTATTTGAAAATATGAAATATTATCAGTAATTGGAATCCATTAAAACTTCATATGGCAATTACTGGGGACAGCATGACAGTTATTGTGTATTAATATAAGTATATTGTATTGTTTTAAAGTGTTCACATTTCAGACTAATATGCTGATTTCTTACTCTCAAAAACCTGGAATATGGCATCTTCATCTACAGAAAATTCATTTAAAGCGATTAAACCCAATGAAAAATGTAACGTTTTTTTTAAATATAAACTTGTGCCAATTACTGGATCACAAGGTGTCATACATTGGTGCTCTAGGTGCCAATTACTATAAAAATACTTTTTCAAATTTTTTTGCTTTTAGTGGGCAAAATAGATGCACAGACATGTATTCTTTGATTTAAAAATATTTCCAAGTAAATATCTTATTTCTTTGTAATGAAAATTGAAGTAAGTTTAAAGACAAATTCTTAATGTGCCAATTACTGGGGGTGTTACCCTATTTATTATTTTACCCGAGATCTTTCGAATGCCCACACATTCATTTTCAAAGGAATATAAAAGAAGATAATTTATTAGAAATAGAAAACATAAAAAACAAAACAAAAACATTAAATTTTAAAAAATGACATTGATAAATTTTAACAAAGTTAAAATAGTCTTTTCAATATCCAACCATTACTTTTACATTATCCGTGAATCCCTTTAAATTTTGCTTAACAAAGATACTGTTTGTAATGACGTCATTTCTTCCACACTCTGGTACAATCTCCTTGGCTTGGTGTTTCGATTAATTCATCGTGACTAAGTTTATACACGCAAACTGTTTTTGTTTTTGTTTTGTTTTTTACGTTTTCTATTTCTAATTGATTGTCTTCTTTTATATTCCTTTGAAAATGAATGCGTGGGCATTCGAAAGATCTCAGATAAAATAGTAAATAAATAGAATCTATATTTTTGCAACACCTTCTAAGGGTTTATTTGTACATTTTGATTAAAAGGTTAGTTATTACAAAATTAGAAAATGAACAGACTTAACAAAATTAAGACAATGTAAAATGCTTATTCAAATAAGTATATAAAAAATATATAATTACTATAAAAAAATTTCTAATTATTTACTGTTTATCCTAAAAGTCCCACCAATTTTATAGATTGCATTTTAATTTCTTACAAAAAAAATGTTATATTATGTTGATTTGGCATGAATCCCAATCATGGTGAATTCCCCATTTTGACTTATGTCTAGTAGATTGTACAAGTTTGAATTTATTAAAATAAATTACAGTTTTCGCTCTTTTTATGATATCATAACGGAAAAGAAAAATATCCATTATTCAAACAATGTATTTGCGATTTTTAAATTATTTTTTTAACATGAAGTAATTTCAGTATTTTATTTATTTATGCAAGCTATATCTCGATTGTTTTGTTTCTCTATAAAAACAATCCCATCTGAGTATATTACTTAAAGATTATCTATGAATATTTTTCTTGAAAAAAAAACCCCTAACTGTAGAATATTGTACTTTTGTTTCGTTTTTTAACAATCCATTATTTAATGTTTTAGTTACAACCAAATCTACTGAAATAGCTTCAAGCTAATGAAAAAAAAGTGTAATTTAACAAATTACAACAACAATTTACAAAATGATTTTTTCAAAAACTAAAATTTTAAACTTATAAGAAAATTCTATATTAGGAAAAGGAAACACACATAGTTTTTTCTAATCAATTGGTTCAACATTAGAATGTTTCTACTTTCGTGATTGTCACACATTTAGTTATCAGCAGGCTGGATAATCAGACCAGACATCACTTTTTGCTTTAAAAACAATCTGTCATACAATGTCTTGCTGTGGATTCAGTTTTTTCTCCACATTTGAAAATTTGCGTCAACTTATTTCGTAATTTTTTTACTTTCTTCTTTATTAAAAACGACACTTTGATATCCTGTTCAAATGAAAATATTCTTCTAAATGTAAAGAATTTTCTTAAAAAAATTTAAATGCAGTCATCCATTGCCTTAAGTAAAATGTTTGAGTGTTTCCCATTGAGCAAATGAAAATCAAAACATGGCCTATGTATATTTTTCATTAAAAGACTTAAAAAAACACAAGCAACCAATTTCCACAAGGCAAACTCAAGCAAAAGCCAGCAGTGATAACCGTACTCACGTGGGACTGTTTACAAATATTAGAAGTGAAAAAAGCGCCACCTTTCTTTCACTACAAACGCGAATTACTACGTTTTCGTTATTCATTTTCACGTTGCATATGCATGAGTTGAAAGTAAAATCAATACTAGATGACACGTGAGCCGTAAATTCATAAACATCAACTCATTAACTGTGCTTGTTGCCAAATTAAGAACGTAAATAGAATAAAAAAAAGAGCTCCCCGGCTAAAGCTTAGTTTCTCGAAAGATCGGATCTTGAGAAATCAATCCGAGTTCGCCTGTAGTTGAAGGTTCCTGTTTGCCTTCCTGACCTCTGCAATCAATCATTATGATTGGTTTATCATTGATTCGACTCCCCCAACCCCTAATTGGGTGTATGCACATGACGTCACGCGTCGTCTGCTGCGGAGTTCGACGTACAAACAAACCTATAGGGCAGGTCATCGAATGGCAGCAGTCACGTGATTTTCATGTTTCTCTCCAAAAGTGACGTCATCACCCAGAAGATTTGGCGTTTTTCTTGGCGATTTTCTGGCAACCTCGTATATTTTTGTTGACATATTATAGATGTAAACAACAAATTATTATCACAAGTTACATTAAACATCACATACGATAATGTATTTCAGAATAATAATTAAATCAACGTGAAGAATTATGATTTTCAATATTTAAAAAATATATAGTAGATGAAAAAGTTTCATAAGCAGCTGTAATAAAAAAACTTGTTTTATTACTCAAGATTATTTACTTTGGAGTAAAGAAAATTTATAATTACAAAAAATATAATGATTGATTGACATATTGCGAGCGGAAAATTGCATATTTATTTAATGTTTCACTTTTAACGCTTATTGTATATTCATCTATTTATATATAAGTATTATTTATATAAAATCTTATTTTAATATATCAGGCTGTAATTCGAACTAAAACGCTCCTTTTTTAAAAGGTAAAATTTTATTTTAATATACTAGGCTGTAATGCCGAATCAAAACGCTTTTTCTTTTATTAACAAAAGCATGAAGGATTCATTGTAGATGTCATCACAACTTATTTGTGAATTTTACTTCCTTTTTAATTTCTGCTTTTCTATTGAATTTTTTTCTCTCATTATTATATTTAAAATTTCTGTTATTTCTTTATATTTCTAAATTGATATTTATTAAATTTGAAAATAAACCAAATGCTACAGTAAGATCAATGATATTGAGAAATTCAACATATTCGTACTTTAATATTCATGTCAATAAAATGCCTGCATTTTAGAATTCCCTCTATAGCATTTATCACTATTCTAAAGAATTCAGCATTCTTTTAATATTAGCCTGAACAAATTGAATCTGTGCTGTAGATATTTTTCTTAAAATAAATTTGATGGCACCGTTTAAACACTAAAAAATTTTGATAGATTTCAGTCAGCAAATATAATTATATAGTATTTCTTTGACCAAAGCCATGAAATTTCTGATGTAATGATAGGGCTGTCTCAAAAAATCCTGCATCAATGATCAAGAAGGAATATCACAGTCCCAATAAAAAGAATATCATAACCATAACATTATACATAATAAAATTAATAAAGCAGACCTTTTAAAAAATCCTTAGGAGCTCCTACTTATCATTTTTTACTGCATTTTATTAATATTAGAATAGTTCCTTGTGTAAAACTACATTTTTATTAGTTAGCCACAGTTTATGTTTTGACAAACAATGTTCTTGCCATAATCATTTTTTATATTGCATTCATTTTATTTAAAATATAAATCTTTTATTATTTCATTCAAATAAAGAAGATGAAAAACAGAAAATAATAAGGCAAACATAGCATTTTATTTCAATATTAAAGCATTATTTTTATCTACATCACAAAAAATAAAAACTGCATTGGTGAGCTAAAAAATACTATTGAAATGATTTGCTCTCAGTTAACATAAATGTACTTAAAGAAAAGGTTATTATTAAGCTGAATTTAGTTTTATGAAATGTGAAATGAAGTTTAAATACGCAGTACCTTTTATTCTCAGTACGGAGTTAAATTCCTTATACATAGCTAAGGATAAGATAAAAAAAAAATAAAAGAGTTATACAGAATAATTGGCTTCATATCGCTTTGAATTTTTATGGTTTATCCATTCATACTTTTCAAGTACATACAGCTATAATGAACCCTACTTTCCATATATTTTTACAAAGTCTTATTATTCTTTCAGCAATGATTTTCTTTTAATAATACAGTTAGCTCCTTCACGATATTTAATTTTTAATCTTTAATCACCGATATTTCAAAACAGAAATTTTCTGTGCTTAAATAGTGATAATACTCCAATTAAATAAGGTAAACTTTATAATAAAGAATAACTGGTGAGAATAATGAAGGATTCTGAGAATTTTAAATACCAGATATATCAGTCGCTTGTCCCCAAGGGTTTAATAATACATATGTTTATTGTACAGAACTCTCTAAGTGTGAGTAATACTTGCATTTGACTGTTTATTTTCTCTTAAATGGTAGTTATTAAATGAGAAAGTAAAATGGATTGTGAATGTACAAAAAAAGGATATATGTAAGTGTCAACAGCAGATCCAAAAGGGAGATCACAGGCAGGCTCAGACTGGCACGCCGGCCGGTGCACCATCGTCTCAAGAAAACTTTGCACGCCTAAATTCTTAAGCTGCTCAAATATTCTTTTTCTTGTTGAACACATGTATTCTGACTAGTGCACTAATTTTTGAGAATTCATTAAGCAAATAATCCTCAATCAACGGACAAGCAGCACAAGAGATGGTTTTTTTTTTCCCACAACAAAAAAATTAAAGATAGATCGGAAGAATTTTAGAATAGGAAACCAAATTAATCATCTTTGCATACGATCAAGAGAGAAAAAATGCACTCAAGAAAAATTTGAATAGCCATGGCACCCTGGGTTAGATTTTCACCAAATAATTTACAAATTATCAATACTTTAAGTCTTGACACCTTGTCTTTTCCTCCCCCTTTAAAGTCGGACCTTGAATACACCTATAATTAAAACCGTACTTTATGAAAATAATTTGAGGAAAGAAAGACAAAAATATCAGATGGTAAAAAAAACATTTTGTTGATTTGAAAGCATCTTTGTTTACGAAGAATCTAAACCTGTTGATACTTTTGGACTCTGCAAGCTTTTGATTTAAACAGCAAGTGATTTTTTTTAATTCACAAAATTTACAACATAATTTTCGGTCAGTAATAATTGCTCTATTTAATGACAAACTTTCCGTAGTTAAATAACTATAAGGAAATTCTAGCATTGTTTCAAATTAAAAAATGTTAAATTTAATCATGGAAAGATATATTATTTAAAAAAATGATGATTATATTGAGAAATTGTTATAGGTTTTTTTAAATAATAATAATAAAATACGCTGGACACAAAATCCTGCAACTTCAAGGAATAAAATCCATGGGACATTTCTCTCGATTATCGAAATTTTAATATTTCCCTTGAACTCTAATTATCAGGGGTGATTGTGGGCTCATGAAAAAATACCTGAAATTATAAAGAGGAAATGTTTCTGTATGGGAACAAGGGGGAAAGACAATATATTTATAACAGGAAGGCCAAATTGCATAATATATAACTTTAATTATGTTTAGCAGTCATATGAAATTGATATTTTAATTTTATTTTAAGACTTGAACTATCAGAAAAACTTGAATTTTGTACTGTAAATTTACAAAATACCTGAATTCAGGTATATAACATGGACACAATCATCCCTGAATTATCATAAGAATTTTGCAAATCATGGGAAGAGGGTTCTGTAAATTATTTTAGTGATTTTAGTCTAATAAAGTTAATCTTTATTAGACTATTTCTTTTTGTAGAAATTTTGTAATAGTGAAACATAAATTTAGCATTATGGAGATAGATAAAGTCATAATTTAAGGCTAGAACAAAATGCCTCTTGCTACAAGATATCTGACTCGCAAAAGTAATTACTGTCAGATTGTAACAGAAGTTAAATTTATCTCATTTTTAACTGACTGATAAACAATTCTTATTATGTTAAAAATATATATAATTTTTAAAGAAGGTTGAAGTTTTTGCAGCATTGCAGAAACTATTTTATTTGTAGGAAAAAAACTTCTTAGTTTTTCTACCAACTTCTAGAGCATCAATGGTGGTAAGTGGAATGAAAGTGGTTATTCTGAACTAATTACACTAAAAACAATCATAACAAACTCTAGGAATCAGACTGAGCATAATGTTTATTAATTATTGTTGTGTATAAATTGTACTTTTGAAGTCGTCTACATTTAAAAAAATGTACTAACTTTGAATTTTCAAATAGTAACACCCATTTTTTACATTTTATTTGAGTTTATTGGATCCAAATGGATCAGGAAATGGCATTGTTTATCCATATTATCTTAAATCTTGATATAGTTGGAAGAGCATGATTTTGAGGATGATATAGTTAAACCCATTTCAAAAACATTAATTTATATCTTCATGAAAGTCATCTGATTTTTATACTGAATTGACCTAAACATATTACAGGTTTCTTTCTCTATTCAAAAAAGTTTTTTTGATTATTTAAACTATTAATAAATTTGTATTAAAATCAATGTGAAATATAAAAGCAGTAATTCTTGATTACGCCCATTAATAACTACTTTGCATGTAAAAACTATACAAACAGCAAAAAATGTTGATTTTCTTAAAAATTTCAAAACAAATAAATCTTTTTTCCTTATAAAAGGTATCAAGCTGGAAAGCTAATAAAAAAATCAACAAAATTAAACTGCATTTTATTATGAAAATAAAGTAATTGTAAAAAAATCTCCAATTTTGCCTGTGTAAAAACTATAAGGATAGCAAATAAATTCAATATAGTAACCAAAGGAACAAATATTTCATATATTATGCACCCACCTCTGAAGTTTAATGATTGCAAATATTCCACCATTCCTCGATATCATTCATTTTTGCACTGTTCGGGATTGTTTTTGTGCTATTCATTTGATTCCCATCGATGGGAAAAAAATGCCTTCCTTTTTGATAAACCCGACTTGGTAGATCTCCCCATAAGTTATCGATTGGATTTAAAACAGGATTTCTGAGCGCCCATTGCAAGACTTCAATATTTTTCTTGTGGAAATAATGTTTTGTGGATAGGCACATTATCTCACTGTTATAGCCCTTTTTACTTTTTCCCCTGACAGAATTGTTGCAACAAATGAGAGATGGTCAGAAAGATTTTGTAGGTGTCTTTGAATTACCACTTCACATCTTTGAACAAAAAGCAGCCCCATGTTGCAATCAATCCACCACCTAACTGATGTTATTATATTTTATTACCTATTTATTTTATTTTCAATTAATCTTGCTACATAAAAATCATGACGTACAACTCAATTTTCCTTAAATTCGTCAAATTATTTTTTTTTTTCGCATGCAAATCTTGCAAGAATAAAGTAATTGAAACACACGAACTAGTCAAGAGTAAATCTCTTGAGTAGTTAATGTGAAATAATTAATACAATTAATTATATATTAATATAATATCTACATCTGTTTTCTATGGGTGCGACAAGGTTCTTGATAAGTATTTTAGAAATTATCTCTTCAAAAAGTCATTTATCAAAATCCTTAAAACATCGAAAAAGGAATGCAATGCTTTATTTGGAATATGTTCGAGACATCTTCAATTGGATTTAAATGGATAGTCCTGCTGGCCACTACTTAAGGTATTTTTTGTTTTGTTTTGTTTTTTAACATTAATCAAGCTGAGCAGTATTTCGCTTTAGCATGCATTATATAAAAGGAATTGTTAATGGCTGTAGCGTAAGGTATGACACAAGATCTGAATATCTCGTTTGCATAAGCTTTGAGCCATTAAAGTATCATCTTAAGTAATTTATACAGCTGAATATGTTTTTTCAGCAAAACTTGCAAATTCAAATACGTCAATGTGAACTCGATTATTCAGTTTTACCCAAATAAATTATTAGATAAGAAACTTGCCAATAACAATTGAGTCATTCCATGCTAAATCAACCAAAAAAATCAATATTCAACTGACCATTTCAGATTTCAATACTACTGCCAGGGATCATTTTCTATGATGATATAAATTAGAAAACATTTTTATTTTTTATTTATCGCTTTAAATTTCCACACATTTAATTATTTATATTTTGAAGAATCATCATATTTTGACTTGCATAAATATTTTATTTTTGAATTTCTCATGTTCTATCAAACATAGATAATATTTTGACGACTCATTTTAATGTGGAGTTTTTTTTATATGGGATTTTTTATTTTTATTATTTATTTTTTTTGGAGTTTAATTTTATATGCAAGTTGACTAGGCATAGTTAAAAAAGGTAAAATTTAAATTTTGTAAAATTTAAAATTTTCTAGATAGTAATTTTTAAAATTTTTGAAAAAAATATATGTTTGTTGTAATATTATAAGCTTAAAATTAAGAAATTTGTAGAGTGGGATCTTAATTGGATCAGGAGTTATGACATAAAAGATGAAAATTACCATACAAATTACAAATAAATATCAAAATAGACAGAATTAAATTGTTATTTTAATAGTAATTTTTAGCTTTTATTTCAGAACTCCTGATATCTTTGAGATTCCATTCTAAAAATTCCAGAATTCCAATCATATAATATTAAGACAAACACACAATTTTTTCAAAAATTTTTAAAACGACTAAAAACGACTTTAAAAAAATTAAATTTTATTTCTTTAACTATGCCTGGTCAACTTGTATATCAAATTAAACTTATAAACTCCACATTAAAATGAGTCGTCATAAAATTTTCTACATTTGATATGACTTGAGAAATTCAAAATTAAAGGTTTGTAAGCAAACCAAAAAATGATGATTTTTCAAAATTTAAATAATTAACTACATAAAATTTTGATGCGAAAAAAAAATATGAACATATATTCTCATTTATATCATCAGGCAGAACGATTCCTGAGAGTTTAATTGAAATCTGAAAAGGTCAGGTTGAGTTTACTGGTTGATTTCACATGGAATGACCCAATTGATCCCAAAAAAAATTTGATAGTTTCGTTAATCAGTCGCAGTAAAAATAATGAATTTCATAGTTTAATCGAGAAAAGAAAAGATAATTTTGTCAAACAATTGCAGAATATCAGGAATTTCATCAATTACCTATGGGGGGGGGCAATGAATTGCACCAATTAATTAGGGAAAATGATCACAAATGACATCAATATATTGTAGGAAAAAAAGCCCTGAGACTTCATCAATGATTTACAATAATAAAATGGGAAAACTGGCGATCTATCACAAAATTGCATTTATTGTTTTCTCAGGATTTTCTTCAAAAAATCCCCCTTGCCAACAAAAGTTGAAATGTAGCTTATACCTAAGGTTCGATTTTTCCCGATCATTCATCACTCAAAATCATTCCTCAATGTAAGAAATTGTTAAATTTATTCTTTTAAAATTATATTTATATTCAATTTAAAAACGTTTGAGACTATGTAGATAAGATTTTTTCTTTGCCTGCCTGAATTGACATGGACTATACTTTCAATTAATTTTACTAAAATGCAGCATAACCCATATTATTGTTACACAAATTGTAAATTAAGAATTGGTGTGGGAAAGATAAACACATCTCAATTGGATATTTAAAAAAAAAATCCTTTCCTGAATTTAAAACATACATTATTAAACTATCATATTCTATTAATGACAATACTTATAAGAAAAATATTTTATTTTCAAAATTAACAAAAATACAGTTATGTAATTTTAACAATTCTTGTTCAGAGTGAAAGAAATGAGCATAAGTCGTTTTAGTTCGCCCATTGCAGTAAATAACTTCTCACTTCCCATCATGGATGCTATTACAAACAGATGCACTGTTTAACTTTGCATATTTTTTATTTAACATTAATATATGAATACAATACAAAATTTTATAAAAAGAAATATGAAACAAAAGTATTTCAAAAAAGTGTTAACATTTTTTTCCCTGTTGATTTTAATGACTTATTCAAAAAGTGATAAGTTTCCATTTGAAAAAAAAAAAAATTTGGAAGTTTTTTGTTAAATGTTTTCTCTACTGAAAAAGCCATTAGAGATTCTCTTGTTTTAGGTATTTTCTTTGCACAAATACATTTCTTTTTTGTGACTACGTTCATGCACAACTAAGTATTTTTTATGATTAAATTCTTTTCCACAGGTGTCACATTTGTGTGGTTTTTCTCCATTGTGATTGCGCATGTGAAACTTCAATGACGATTTCATAGCAAATCCCTTACTGCATATCTTACAAACATGTGTTTTTTCTTCAGTATGAATTGTCACATGTGCTTTACATGAAGACTGTTGACTAAAACCTTTCCCACAAATATGACAAACATAAGGTTTTTCTCCTGTGTGTGTACATCGATGTACAGTTAACCCAAGTTTTGAAACAAAGCCTTTCTCACAAAACTCACATATGAAACTTTTTTCTTGGTGAATTTTAGAATGAACAGCCAAATACTTCTTTTGAGCAAAACATTTGTTGCACACATTACAAGTGAAATTCTTTTTTCCACAGTTATGTAAATGCTTATTTAAACTAGCCTGAGTGGAAAAATGTTTTGAACAAATATCGCAGTTAAATGGCTTTGATTTTCTTTGAACACAAACAATCGAAGGATTTGTTAAACAAATATCACAAGATGACTCTTCGGGTTCCTTTAAACCTTCATGTGTGCGTTGATGGTATGACAAATTATATCTTCGAGAAAAGTGTGACCCACACACTTCACAAACAAACGGTTTTCTATCAAAATGGATTAGGTGATGCCTACGTAAATTGTTTGGATTTGTAAATCCCCTCTGGCATATGCTACAGATGAAAGGTTTAATTTTGGCATGACCCATTTGATGATACTTTAAAGCACGAATATGAGGTAATCTCTTTTGACATATATCACAAGCATAAGGCTTTATTTCTAAATGGGTTTGGTGATGCAATTGTAATGAAGATTTCCTTGAAAATCTTTTATGGCATATTTCACAAGCATAAGGCTTTATTTCTGAATAGGTTTGGTGATGCAATCGTAACGAAGATTTCCTTGTAAATCTTTTATGACATATTTCACAAGCATAAGGCTTTATTTCTGAATGGGTTTGGCGATGCAATTGTAATGAAGATTTCCTTGAATATCTTTTATGGCATATTTCACATGTTAATGGCAGTGTTTTGCTATGTGTTTTTTGGTGTTTTACCAATGAATTTTGTTCAGAAAATGTTAAAGAACATTTGTCACAATCAAAAGTTGTTACTACTGCATGGACATGAATATGATCAAATAATTCATCTTTTGAACAAAATGTTTCTTGGCATACAGCACAGTTAAACTTCTTTTCAGAATGAGATAATACATGTTTTTCTAAGTCCACATTTGAAAGACATTTCTTGTTGCATACATGACATAAAAAAGATTCTTTTAAATTACAAGAAATAGAATGGACTCTTAAGCTACTTTCACTAGAAAATATTTTTTTACAGATTCCACACAATAAATCAGGGTTTTCACTTGTTATTTCACTATCATACACTGGATATTCACATTGAGTTTCATTTTCACTTTTTATTGTACTAAAATGTTCATCGCTGTTAGTACACTGTACATGTGACTGTTCAGTAGGAGCTAGCTGGTAATAATAATCATTTTGCGTATTCAGCAACAAAGTAAGATTATTTTCAAGTACTTCCTTCTTTTTCATTTTACTGTGAGAAAGAGGAATATTTTTCTTTTCATTATTTTCAACATGTTTATCTAGATTTCTGTTTTCGCAAATTTTACCCATGGGAGGATCATACACCAAAGATTGTTTTGAGGTTTGATAATCTTTACTTTTATTTAAATTTTTCTCCTGACTTCACAATCAAAGAATCATTACTTGCATGACTTTGAAAATGTTTCTTTAAGATGGAATTTGAAGAAAAACTGGCTTCGTATTAATTACAGTTGAAATTATTTTGACTATAATGGCTACAAAGATGTTCATCTAAGAAAAAGTTCATTAAATAAACTAACACATACTGTGCACTCAAGCTCTTTGTTTATGAGGTGGATAACTGAATGAATCCAAAGGTGAATCTTTGCATAAAATTCCATCGAGTATAAATCAAATTAATTTTTCATTATTTACTTTCATATTTTTCAATAAGTATCATTTTTCTACAAGGTAAAAAAATTACATAATCAGTAAAGAATCCTGATAAATTAAAGTTGAATGAACTAAATCCTTTTGGTCATGAATTTTCTGAATGTCCAATGCTTTAGTTCTTAAGAAAAATGTGTTTTTTAAATTCATATGCTAAATTTTTCAATGTTATAACATTTTGTCCCATTATTATTGTCATGAATTTTGAATGATATTCTTAAACATTAGAAACAAATATCTTTCTTCATATATCAGCAATGTTGAGTTCCTGAAAGGAGAAAAAACAGCTTTTAACTGCAAGTTCACAATAGTTGAGACGAAGAAGTTCACACATTTAGAAAAGATATTGAAAACATTACAGTGTTTCCCCCAGGACAAGGGCGCACAGGCCTTCGACCAGTAAATTTTTTTATCTTCCACCAGTAAATTTTTGAAAAGAAATGTTCCCCTTATTTTTGGCATTAATTCTGTATCTTTAAGAATTTAAATAAGAAAAAACCTTCTGCTAACATTTACCGGTGGACGTTTCCCCGAAGGCCTGTGCGCCCTTCTCCTGGGGGAAACACTGCATTACTGTTAACAAATTATTGAGATAAATTAATTTTCCAGTACAGTATTAAAAATAATTAGATTATATACATATGAAAATATCAATGTCAACCAACATGTATTACAGATGTTAAAAATACGTAATTAAAGTTTCTACACATATTTTCATAACATAGTTTATTTAGTTTCGAAAAAACAAAAAATTACAAAATGCATTTATTCACCCTTGAAATACTTTAAAGAAATTTACTTTTTTGATAAAATGTTTACTTTTAATCCCAGTAGCAGAAACAAGGCAGCAAGCAGGGCAGATGTCTTAAACCTAGATTAATCCAACAGCTTAAACAGATATGCTGGGCATAAAAAATAGCTGAAATTTACATGAAATCTCCAGATTTGTGGCATTTGTTGTAACTTTTTGGGATATTTTCTTTATAAATTCAAATTTTGTCTATTTTATAATTTTCTGTTATTATTATTTTTTAAGATAGCAAGTTTAACCTAGCATTGTTAGGACACAGATAAATTTCAGTTTGCTCCAAAAAATTGTGCTTCTGGGTTGTTATTTTTAATATGCAAACATTTCAAGCAGATGATGGACGGTGATGACCCTGGTGAAGAATTAAATTATCACACCAAGTATTAAAAAGACAATTTACATTCATTAATTGCACTTTTGTCAGCACTTAAAGACAGCCATTTATGAAACCCTTTACCTTTCTGTAGAAAATGACCATTTTATTTTTAAAAAATCTTGATTTAATTTTTTTTTTTTTTTTTTTTTTTTTTACTCACTTTAGGATAATTTAAACTCTTAAATTTTATTAATTTTATATATTTGCATTATTTAAAAAAACAAGGTATATTTTCAATTGCTGAACAGAAAAAAAGTTATCAAATTCTTTTGACGCTAAATATGTAAAAAGGTAGTTTTTTGAAGAGTAGAGAGAAGAAAGAATACATTATCACAACTGTCTTATATCCTAACTTTTTAAAGAAAATAAAACAAAATTTTACAAGTAATATCATGGCTACATTTAACCGTGAAAAAAAAAATCTTCTTGAAATAAGATAAGAAAGAAGAGAAAAAGTTTTGTTCTATTTTATTTTTATTTTACAGAGTTATTCTAATCGAGCGATATCTAAAATATATCTAAATGAAATACTATTGTGAATATTCTTGTTATATTTTATCATATATAACTGGATATACCCAGATTTTATGGATTATAGAATAGGAGAGAGTGTTGTACCTTGGGAAAGTTTTCACATTTTAATTTTTTACTTTGATGATTATAACCTAAATTAAAATCAGAAAGCAGCATTTGAATATGCCAACCTTTTTCTCTATAATACATTTTTAGAAATTCAGGCAGTTCAAAAATAAAAAATTGCCACTCATTTAAAGTAGGAAAGGCAAACTGTCCCAAGGTACAACATCACCTTGGGACATCCTACATATTTCGGCCAATATACATTTAACTAATTTATAATTTTGTACAATAAATAATTCAATATTTTGTAGAATTAAAATAACTACATAGTTAATTTTGGGCCAGATAAACTTATGTTTTTTCCCAAGGAAATACATCGGCTAAATTCAGATACATAGAAGAGCATACTTTTTCCCCAGATACTTTTGTCCTTTTTGTTTTTCTTTCTCCTAACACATCTGTAGAATAATCATTATATATATTGTCGCAGTCTTCAGTACAAGATAAAATGAGTTTATCATTAGCAGATTCAAAACTGCTATTTTGTTTCAGAGATGGTCTTTTACTTGATTTCTTTGCTATCCCAGTTTCCTACTTGGCAATTTCAATTTCAGCTTTTACTTAAAGGAACTCCTAAATTGGTAATCATTATTCGGGTTGTGACATTTTGAGAATGTGAAGATGAACTTGCTATTCTCAGTGTTGATTTCAGAGGATGGTCCGGGAGGTACAATTCTCCTTGGAGCAGTGCAATGTCACCACATCCTCCCAAGAAGATTTGATATTTTATGATTTCAGTGGTAAAAAAGTGCAATACCCCCCCTTTCCTCCAGAATTACAAAAATTCATTTGGGAAAAAGTATTTGAATTCAACACTGATTATGCCTACTATTGGTAAAACATTTGCTGCTGCAAATTCAGCTGTTTGATTCAACATTTTAGTTGAATGAAATGACTATCAGTTACATTTTATTAAAAGCTCATCTTCGCTGAAGGGTCATTCCATGTGAAATCAACCAATTTAAAGAAAACTTGTTGTATCATAGTCAGATTTTTTTTTAATTTTTATCATAGACATACACAGTAGTGAAGCCCTCAAATCTGAAATTTAAAAGTAATTTTCACAATATTGGCTGAGTCATTTGTAAACTGACCATTTTTACGAAATAGCAGCCATCTTGGAATTGTATCAGTGTCTAAATATGGCCATAACTTGAAAAACTAATGGATCAAATTTTATATATCTGGTACCCATTTGAAGCTATTTGTACAAAGAATGCATATTTTACATCAAAACAATAATAAATTTTCATTTCTTTACATTTTATTATGTGCAAAGTGAAAATTTGACCCCAAAAAAGGGCAGATTGTAATGGCTCATAAAAAAAATGAATCATCATGAATTTTTCTGAAACTTAGTAAAAACATTGCTCCATCTGTGTGCTTTAAATAAAATAAAAATTGGAAAGGTAAAATTTGTTGTTTTAAAATAAATGGTTTTTTACACATAAGGTGTCATTAACCAAGTAATTATCATTTTAGAATCTGTAAGCATTCCTGATTTAAAAAATAATGGCTAAAATAAAAATTTCTAACATCTAAATTAATGTAAAAGTATATTCAAAACCTCATTTGTACTAATTTTGTAGGAATCTGCCCCCCAGCCCCCTTCCCCCCCAAAAAAAATTTAGACAATTGAAAAAATTTTACACTGAAAAAGATAAGAAAATATTTAAGGAATATAATGTATAATTATAAAATACCTATAAATGCAATGCATACATATGGTGATTTACACCACATATAGGGGCGAGTGGGGTGGAATGGAACAGTAGGTTTTTCTCTTTATGTATGATTCTAAATATTTCATCAATCACATATTAGATGAAGTAATGGTACTGCAATCTTCAGTTGAAAAATGTAGCTAATTTACATAAGCTTGCAATTATATAAAGAAAAAGATTATTTCAAGTCTTCAGCGTCCATTTAAAGATGGTATATTAAATGCATTTGATCTCTATAATTTTGTAAAAGAATCTGTTAAAAGAATTGAAAGTTTTTTTGTAACAAAATCTGAAATTGAAACCGCAAACAGTCAATTAGCAGATAGGTATGCAAAAGCAGATACAATCATAGAAACAAGACTGAATCACTGCTTTGTACCAATCAATGATTGCCAAATGCTGGTTTCCAGGGTTTCAGACAGTTCATCAACAAAATTTATTGCTTCTTTGGGAATCAATGAAATTGTCAGACCATTAATATTTAAAAGTGAACAATATGTTGTATGTGTATATGGGATAAATTGGTGGATTGGAAAAATTTTAGATTACTGTGAAGAACTCACCGACTATAAAATTATGATCATGTATCCTCAAGGCGCTAATTCTTCATATTCATGGCCAAAATCCTCAGATGTTTGTTGGATTCTGTATGAGGGTCATTCCACGTGAAATCAACCAATTTAAGGAAAACTTGTTGCATCATAGTCACAGATTTTTTTTAAATTTTTATCATAGACAGACATAGTACTGAAACCCTCAAATCTGAAATTTAAAAGTAATTTTCACAATATTGGCCGAGATATGGCCATTTGAAAACTGGCCATTTTTACAAAATGGCGGCCATCTTAGAATTGTATCACTGTCTAAATATGGCCATAACTTGACAACTAATGGCTCAAAGTTTATATATCTGGTACCAATTTGAAGCTATTTGTACAAAGAATGCATATTGCACATCAAAACAATAATACATTTTTATTTCTTTACTTTTTATTGTGTGCAAAGTGAAAATTTCACCCCAAAAAAGGGCAGATTGTAATGGCTCATAAAAAAAATGAATCATCATGAATTTTTCTGAAACTTGGTAAAAACATTGCTCCATCTGTGTGCTTTAAATAAAATAAAAATTGGAAAGGTAAAATTTGTTGTTTTAAAATAAATGGTTTTTTACACATAAGGTGTCATTAACCAAATAATTATCATTTTAGAATCTGTAAGCATTCCTGATTAAAAAAATAATGGTTAAAATAAAATTTTCTAACATCTAAATTAATGTAAAAGTATATTCAAAACCTCATTTGTACTAATTTTGTAGGAATCTGCCCCCCAGCCCCCCCCCAAAAAAAAAAAAAAAAAATTTGACAATTGAAAAAATTTTACACTGAAAAAGATAAGAAAATAATTAAGGAATATAATGCATAATTATAAAATACCTATAAATGCAATGCATACATATGGTGATTTACTTCACATATAGGGGCGAGTGGGGTGGAATGGAACAATAGGTTTTTCTCTTTATGTATCATTCTAAATATTTCATCAATCACATATTAGATAAAGTAATGGTACTGCAATCTTCAGTTGAAAAAAGTAGCTAATTTACATAAGCTTGCAATTATATGAAGAAAAAGATTATTTCAAGTCTTCAGCGTCCATGTAAAGATGGTGTATTAAATGCATTTGATCTCTATAATTTTGCAAAAGAATCTGTTGAAAGAATTGAAAGTTTTTTTATAACAAAATTTGAAATTGAAACCGCAAACAGTCAATTAGCAGATAGGTATGCAAAAGCAGATACAATCATAGAAACAAGACTGAGTCACTGCTTTGTACCAATCAATGATTGCCAAATGCTGGTGTCCAGGGTTTCAGACATTTCATCAACAAAATTTATTGCTTCTTTGGGAATCAATGAAATTGTCAGACCATTGATATTTAAAAGTGAACAATATGTTGCATGTGTATATGGGATAAATTGGTGGATTGGGAAAATTTTAGATTACTGTGAAGAACTTACAGACTATAAAATTATGTTCATGTATCCTCATGGCGCTAATTCTTCATATTCATGGCCAAAATCCTCAGATGTTTGTTTGATTCTGTAAGAACAAATAATAAAAGAAGTGTCTATTCCTGTAACTGCTACAGGAAGAACATATACTGTTGCACCAGAGGAAACTCGAACAATTCAAGCATTATTTTTAAACTTTAAAACTGATTAAATCCTTTTTAGCTTAAATCTGAAGAAAAAAACTATTATATTATAAAGTTATATGCATGTAAGTAAATATTTTGTTCTTATTTTGTCTAGATTTGTTCCATGTGTACGTTTAAACTTTGACTTATTTCTCATGATATTCAATGTTTTGCCCTGGATTTGTATTATATTATTGTTATTATTTATTTATTTTTTTTTTTTTTTTTTTTTTGTCTCATCGTATCTAGATTTTTGTTCATATAAATTTTAACTCAGTGTGAACAAAAAATAACAAATGTCAACTCAATTAACTCATTTATATATATTTATTTTATTTAAATTACACAATTGAATAATTCAACTCTGTAATTTACAGCTAGTATTTCTTCAACATTTCTGGAGAAAATATTATGTGCCTTTTTTTTTTCATGTATTCTATAGTAAGGTATTTAAAATATTTATGTAAATATGTTTTGTGAATTATATTATCATATTTTGAATGAAATGAAATAAAAAGTACTGTAAAAATGAATATTTAGTGTAAATAACTGCAAATTGATATTTCTTTATTGAATTATATAATATACACACAATACTTTAATTAGATGCTAGAAAATTTCATTTTAACCAATATTTCTTAAATTAAGAATACTTACAGATTTTAAAATAATCATTATTTGGTCAATGACACCTTATGTGTAGAGAACCATTTATTTTAAAACAACAAATTTTACCTCTCTAATTTTACAGTATAATGTTCCATATATAGAGAAACTGTTATATCTATGCATAATCAAACCATTATACAGAAAGCGTAGAAAGTATATGAACTAAATTTACTTTTGATTTTTGATATAATCTTTTTCTTTATATAATTGCAAGCTTATGTAAATCAGCTACTTTTTTAAACTGAAGATTGGGGTACCATTACTTCACCTAATGTGTGATTGATGAAATATTTAAAATGATACATAAAGAGAAAAACCTACTGTCCCATTCCATCCCACTCGCCCCTATATGTGAAGTAAATTATCATATATATATGCATTGCATTTATAGTTATTTTATAACTATACATTATAGTCCTGAATTATTTTCTTATCTTTTTCAGTGTAAAATTTTTTCAATTGTCTAAAGTTTTTTTTTTGGGGGGGGAGGGGGGCTGGGGGGCAGATTCCTACAAAATTAGTACAAATGAGGTTTTGAATATACTTTTACATTAATTTAGATGTTAGAAAATTTTATTTTAACCATTTTTTTTTGAATTAGGAATGCTTACAGATTCTAAAATGATCATTATTTGGTTAATGACACCTTATGTGTAAAAAACCATTTATTTTAAAACAACAAATTTTACCTTTCCAATTTTTATTTTATTTAAAGCACACAGATGGAGCAATGTTTTTACCAAGTTTCAGAAAAATTCATGATGATTCATTTTTTTTATGAGCCATTACAATCTGCCCTTTTTTGGGGTGAAATTTTCACTTTGCACACAATAAAAAGTAAAGAAATAAAAATGTATTATTGTTTTGATGTGCAATATGCATTCTTTGTACAAATAGCTTCAAATTGGTACCAGATATATAAACTTTGAGCCATTAGTTGTCAAGTTACGACCATATTTAGACAGTGATACAATTCCAAGATGGCCGCCATTTCGTAAAAATGTCCAGTTTTCAAATGGCCATATCTCCGCCAATATTGTGAAAATTACTTTTAAATTTCAGATTTGAGGGTTTCACTACTATGTCTATCTATGATAAAATTTAAAAAAAAAATCTGTGACTATGATGCAACACCCATTGGTTGAATTCATGTGGAATGACCCATGAACAAATAATAAAAGAAGTGTCTATTCCTGTAACTGTTACAGAAAGAACATATACTGTTGCACCAGAGGAAACTCGAACAATTCAAGCATTATTTTTAAACTTTAAAACTGATTAAATACTTTTTAGCTTAAATCTGAAGAAAAAACTATTATATTATAAAGTTATATGCATGTAAGTAAATATTTTGTTCTTATTTTGTCTAGATTTGTTCCATGTGTTATTTCTCATCATATTCAATGTTTTGCCCTGGATTTGTATTATATTATTGTTATTATTATTATTATTATTATTATTATTATTATTTTTTATTTATTTATTTTTTTTTTTTGTCTCATCGTATCTAGATTTTTAGTCATATAAATTTTAACTCAGTGTGAACAAAAAATAACAAATGTCAACTCAATTAACTCATTTATATATATTTATTTTATTTAAATTACACATTTGAATAATTCAACTCTGTAATTTACAGCTAGTGTTTCTTCAACATTTCTGGGGAAAATATTATGTGC